>PVKV010019549.1:0-41970 GCA_004027835.1 Alouatta palliata | reverse complement strand
AGAAAATCAAACACCGCATATTCTCACTCATAGGCGGGTGTTGAACAATGTGAACACATGGACACAGGGAGGGGAGCATCACACACTGGGGTCTGTTGGGGGGGAAAGGGGGAGGGACAGTGGGGGGTGGGGAGTTGGGAAGGGATAGCATGGGGAGAAACGCCAGATGTAGGTGATGGGGAGGAAGGCAGCAAATCACACTGCCATGTATGTACCTATGCAACAAACTTGCATGTTCTTCACATGTACCCCCAAACCCAAAATGCAATAAAAAATATACAAATAAAAAGAAAAAAAAAAGAATTTTCAATATTCAAGAATATTCAAGAACTCAAATTTCAAATATTGAAGAATATCCAAGACTCTACCTCCTAATAAGAGCAGCTTGCAAAAGGTGTAGATACAAAGAGGGATGGAGAATTGCAGCCATTTTTATGTCAATCTAACATATACATAGAAGGAGACTTAACTCAAAGGCCCAGTCGTTTTTAAACTTGAGCATACATCAGAATCACTGAGGGTGCTTGTTAAGAAACAAATCGCTTAGGCTGGGCGCGGTGGCTCATACCTATAATTCCAGCACTTTGGGAGGCCGAGGCAGGCAGATTACCTGAGGTCAGGAGTTCACAACCAGCCTGGCAAACATGGGGAAACCCCATCTCTACTAAAAATACAAAAAATTAGCTGGGCGTGGTGATGGGTGCCTGTAATCCCAGCTACTCAGGAGGCTGAGGCAGGAGACTTGCCTGAACCCAGGAGGCGGAGGTTGCAGTGAGCCCAGATCCTGCCACTGCACTCCAGCCTGTGTGACAGAGCAAGAGTCTGTCTCAAAAACTAAAAAATAAAAAGAAACAAACCACTGAGGGCCATCCACAGAGTTTATGACTCAGTAGGTCTGGGGTCCAATAATTTGCATTTTTTGTTTAGTTTCCTGCTGATACCGATGCTGCTGGCCAAAAGAGCACAGTTTAAGAACCACTACAACAGACTCTCTTGCAAATCAGGAAAATGGGAGACAGAAAAGAATCGCCTGGGTTATCTACCATGTTTAAGCTAATGCCAGAAAGAGACCCCACATTTCCAGCCTGGGCTTTCTTTCCACAACACCTCACTCAACTCTATGAGTTATTGCCTTTTCTTTGTTCGCCTCTGCCTTGAATATTGTCATTATTTTTATTATCATCATTAGCAATGATTAAAAAGTTTGAGGCATGACAAGATGTAACATTCTGTCTAAGGCATATTAAAAGCTCTGCCTGAGAGGTCATAATTTCTCTCCCTGCTCCACACAAAGTATACAATGCAGTACGGTCAGACATGTACTGCTCGGCCTGGGCAACCCCCATGACATCACTCTTAAATTAAGCAGTCCCTGCCAACTAAGCCATTAATCTACCCAAGAGGTCAAATGTGTCCTTATGAGCCACATGTGAGCTCAGTGTTCCCAGGTGAGAATACAGGAACTCCACCTACATTTTCCCCATCTAAGCAGATGGTTTTTATTATGTCTTTTGTCAGTCACCACAAGGGACGGTCTCTATAGAAGTAATATGACATTTCCCTATGTAACCATGCAGCATATCAGATTCTCCTAATTATTCCCTCTACCAATATGCCTTGTTCTTGGACCACAATCTCTGCATGGAGTCCTCCTCACTTAGTTGTTTTAATGATATGTCCTTGGATTTTCTTGAACAAGTAACTACCAAGTACTATCCCATGGAAATCACCATTCTGTTTGATATTTAATTCAGCTAGCCCCCTTGCCCCTGTGTGAGATGCTGCTCAAAATCCAGGTTTATGAAATACTCTTCATCAAAAGGATTACTTTGGATTTTCTTTGAGAAAATGAGAATTATGAAACCAGTTGTTACATCCACCCCCTTTTCTCTTTGGCTACCAGGAAGCTCAGAGAAAACTATGAAACTTGATAGTAGTCAAGTTTGGTGACATACTTACTAAACTATTTTGTTATTCATTTTTTATTTCATATTTCAATTCCTGCTTTCCCTGATCCCAAATTTCTATTTTTATTGTTTTACATTTCTTGCTGTGTTTGTGTATGTGTACTACCTCATTTCCTTCTAGGAAAAAGTAAGTCACAAATAGTATAAACACATTCTCTGTATTCCCAAGTCAAAGAAAACATTGATTAGCTATTACCCAACAAGCTTAAACCCTCAATTAAGTGTCTTGGTATGTAGGGAAGGGAGGAGGAGGATGAGAGGAAACGAGACATTGCCACTGGAGGGAAATAAATGAATCTCAAAAAAGCTCATTTTTATTTCACAGGACCAAGAAAACTTAGAAAAGCAAGAAGTCAGAACTGGAAGTAATTCCATGTGACTCTGAAACCCCTTTACTGCACCACCACAGGACAAAGAAGTCACCTGTGATGCTCCAGAACCTCAAGAATGTGGCCTGGCAGGCTCTGCCCCAGCTGGGGCTCAGCAGTTTCCACCTTTGCAGCACTGGGAAAACAGAATATTCCAGTGAAAATGCATTGTACAGTGTTATATTACCCAGATGCAAGATTTATGAAGTGCTTCTGAGGTTAATTAGGAACAGACGCAGAGAAAAAGTAAAACACAAACACCTTTAGTCTTGTTTTACCCAAATCCAGATAAGAGGGAGAGTTTGTTTGGGTTTTTTTTTGTTGTTGTTGTTGTTGTTTGGGTTTTTTTGGTCAATTTGTCTTTAGATAATTTCAAATAAAAAAGCAAATATTTTAGGCATGGGATACTCTTCTGATGGTTCCCCTCTATATGAAAAGAGTGACCACATATCCAGAAAGTCCAATAGCGCATGATTTTGGAACGTTTAAAAATACTGATATGCTTCTTGGACCATTTAGTATGTGATCCTTTCAGATATATTTCTTTCTAAAGCTCACTCTGTCATTTCCCCCAAAGACAGGCAGATAATGACAGCCACAGAGTGAGGTAACCAGCGTGGAGCGTCTCTCCAGGCGATGGAAACGATGTGAACCGCTGCAAGAGTGAAGGAACAGGAGCCACCATCGTTTCATCAGGGAAAGGAAGCACACACCTGCATGGGGGTCCTCATGGAAACTTCTTCCTTGTCGTGTTACAATCCTGTTGACTCATCCCAGCTCAGGGGAGGCAGAGCCGCAGGAGTACACAAAATGATAAGGTTTTCCTTTTGATTTAAAAGTCATGTTTGAAGCATTTCATTAAGAAATTGTAGAGAAAAACATCTCTCATTAAACATGATAGGAAGGGCTTAAGACATACTTTTTTCCATTCACCTTCACCTTCTCATTATGGGAAATGCTGCAGCCTGTGTCACTCAGGTATAAACTAAAAGGTCAGTTCTTTAGCAAGGAGGCCTTGTAATGTTAGAAAACACTGTGACAACACCCCATGGACCCTCCTGACTGTTGCTTCAGCTGGCCCATGACTTCTCTCTCCCTGCTCCATACAATGCAGTTGCATTTTTGGGGAAAAAGTTTCTCTTTTTTCTCACTGTTTAGATTCTCCTATGCTTAATATTTTTCAAATGCCAGCTCCATCTCACCCCTAATTCGAGAGATCCTCATCTATGTTCCAGAGTACAGGTTAATGGTGATTCACAGTATCATCTCCAAGCATATCACCTCCATAAACCTTTCTCAAATATTCCCTTTACGCCTCCCTACAGGCCATCAAGGCCCTCTGCTCCTGCCTCTGGATTTTTAAACCCCCACTTTGTCTATAACAATCACTCTCTATGACAGTATATTATGGGCATATGCATGTGCAGATGAGTAAAAGTGGGTGCAGGTAGGTTCAGGTGAATAAAGGTGGGTACAGGTAGATACAGGTGAGTGAGGGTGGTACCTTATTATGATATCATAAGGGATTTTTTTTTCAGATTCAAGGGACTGGACTTCCATTTAAACTGGTTTACTTAAATAAATAAGGAAATGCTTTTAAAAGTGACTTTTAAGGGCATAGGAATTATTATCTCACAAAAATGAAAAGTCCCAGTGTACAAGGGGCTTTGTAAGGGATGAATGGGGAGCCTCAGACAATAGTGTAAGAGCTCTTTCTGTCCATCTTGTGCTCTGTTTTCATCAACATTACGTTCCCTTTCACTCACATTCTAGCCACATGCTGTACCCAGCAGTTCTTTGGTTATGCATAGTCCAGCCACTGTAGGTTTAGCAGGAAGGTGGCTGATTTTCCCAATACTGTGAAGAAAGTTCCAGAGTTGTGTTCCACTGACCTAGATCTGGGGTCACCTGCACATACCCCTGAACCAGTCACTGAGACAGGGAGAAATGGGATACTCGATTGGTTAGGCCTGAGTAGATGTGATAGGGACACATCACAATGACCAGGGAGAAGCTGATGATCTGATTGTCCAGGCTGCAGGTCCCTGGAGCAAGGATGAAATCAGTCCAAGCCATATCACATAAAGAGGAGGAAAGGGCAGCTCAAAGACAGAAGACTAGAGGAAATGCCTTCACCCTTTAAAGATCTGATTATCACTTCTTCTCACATTCTATTCCCCAGCTCCATCTCAAAAGAGGCTGGAAAATGTAGTCTTCAGCTGGGCAACCATGTTTCCAAATACAATACTGTGGAACTGAAGATCACTAAGTGAAATAAGCCAGGCACAGAAAGACAAGCATCGCATGTTCTCACTTTTTGTGGGATCTAAAAATCAGTGCAGTTGAACTCACGGACATAGAGAGTAGAAGGATGGTTGCCAGAGGCTGGGAAGGGGAGTTGGGAGCTGTGGAGGAAATGGAGATGGTTAGTGGGCACAATAAAAGCGAAAGAATTAACAAGACATACTATTTGATAGAACAACAGGGTGACTATAGTCAACAATAACTGCACATTTTAAAATAAATAGTATAATTGGATTGTTTGCAATTCAATAGGTAAATGCTTGAGGGGATGGATACTTCATTCTCCATGATATGCTTACTTCATATTGCATGCGTGTATTCAAACATCTCATATACTCCATAAATATATACACCTGCTAAGTACCCACAAAAATTAAAAATTAACAATAAATAATTTTTTTAATCCATGCCAGACTTTATTTGAAGAGCAATTGGGAGTCACAGAAAGCTGAGACTGCTAACGTGATGGCACTTGCTTTCTGGGTAGAACTCTTGAAAGTTAAGGGCCTTACTAGTAAAGGGTCAAGGGGATGATGGATGTTGAGGACAACTACATGTCTCTATCTCAGGCAGCCCAACAGGCAGTGGATGGCATGTCATAAGACTGGACACTGAGGGAGAACAAGGACAATGCTTTATGCTCACCTCAGCAGCCTCAAGGGCTGATGCTTAGGGATGCCTCTTACAGTACAGGTGCGTAACTCAACCCGTTAGGGCTGCTATAACAAAATACCTTAAACTGGGTGATTTATAAACAATAGAAATGTATACCTCACAGTTCTGGAGGCTGAGAAGATCAAGATGCCAGAAGACTCAGTGTCTGGCAAGGACTGGCTCTCTCTCCTTCAAAGACAGTACCTTCTAGCTGCAACCTCACATGGTAGAAGGGCAGACTGAGGAGGCTCCTTCAAGCCTCTTTTACAAGGGCACTAATCCCATTCATAAGGGCTCCACCCTCATGACCTAACCACCTACTAAAGTCCATACCTCTCAATACTATCACACTGGGTAAATAGGTTCCAATATATAAATTTTGGGGGACACATATATTCAGACCATAACAGCATCCCATAGTGTAAGGGGAAGAAATAAACAAATGAATTTTTATACTTATTTAAGAAAAAAACTTATCTTTCCCAAAAAATGGGGGAAAGATACTGTTACTGTAACATAATACCAGAGACTAGGTAATTTGTAAAGAAAAGAGGTCTACTTGGCTCATGATCCTGGAGGCTGGGAAATTCAAGGGCATGGCAGCAGCTTCTGGTAAGGGTGGGCCTCATACTACATCATAACTTGGTAGAAAAGTGGAAGAGCAAGTGAGTGCTTGTGAAAAAGATTGCAAGAATGAGCCAAGCTCACTTTTACAACAAGCCACTTTTGAGAATTACCTCACTCCTTAGATAATGGCATTAATCTTAAGATTAAATCTTGAGATTAAACTTCTCTAAAACTAACTCACTCCTTTGATAATGGCATTAATCCATTGATGAGAGGTGTGCCCTCATTACTCAATCACCTTTTAAATGCCCCACGTCTTACTACTGTAGCATTAACAATTAAGTTTTCAACATATGACCTTTAGGGGACCCATTCAAACTATAGCACCAACATAATGTCTTTCCCCTTAAAGTTTAGCATGTCAATCATTAACTGGTAGGACTATCATACTTCTGTGCCTTGTTGCCTATGTCAAGGACTCCCAGGTAATGGCAAAAAAAAAAAAAAAAAAAAATCCTACAAGACAGTAAGATTATGTCCATATTAAACATATGCTAATACATAATGGTTTTTTAAAAAGTTAAATCTAGGGACCAATAATATGGATTTTCATCCTAACAGCCATTTATAGACAGTATAATCTTGGGCAATATTCTGGGCTTGTTGTTTATGAACACTGGTGTAGTCAATTATAGAAAGGGCGAAATTAATAAATTAGCCACCACCTCACATGGTTGTCACTAAGTTAAATTAGAAAGCATATGTAAAATATTTGGCATAATATCTTGCATATATATGTACAGAGCTCTTTATTTGTGTAATTATTGTCATTAACAACAATAACGGTAATCAGCAGGGTGCTGCTAAAAACACCGAATATAACAAGAGCAGCACAACTAACATTTCTGAGCACGTGCTAAGGGCCAGGAACAATTCAAAGGGCTTTATGAGAAATCATCTCATTTAAACCACATATTTAATTCAATCTTTATAATGTGGATTTTATTATTTCTCCCATTTTATAAATAAGAAAACTGAGACGGAGAGAGGTGTGGCAGGCAGACTCTAGGATAGCATCAATGATACCTGCTTCATGGGATTCATGGCATTGTGTGATTCCCCTCCATACAGTAGTAACTTGCTTCTACCAATAGAATATGGCAGCACGGAAGAGACATGACTGACTTCTGTGATTTGATTTTAAAAGCTGTAACTTTTGCTTTTGTAACATCTTGCTGGCTGACTCTTTCCCTTGCTAACGTTCATAAAACAAGCTACCATGTTGGAGGGGTTCACCTGGCGAGAAACTGAGGGTGGCTTCTGGCCAGCAGCCAGCCAGCCAGCAAAGAAATGAGGCCTTAGTGTCATAAGTCTCAAGGAACCGACTCCTGCCAAAAGCCATGGAACTGAGCTTGGGGGGGTGGCCTTCCCAGCTGAGCCTTTGGAAGAGACCCCATCCCTGGCTAACACCTTGACTGCAGCCTCAGGAAAGACCATGAAACACAACCCAGCTAAGAGGTGCCCAGATGCCTGATCCATAATAAATGTGAAATAATAAATATGTGTTGTTTTAAGCTTCTAGATTTTGGGGGTAATCTGTTACAGAGTAATAGACAGTGAACACAGGGAGCTACAAAACTTGTCTAAGAATAAAAGAAAAAGCATTGACTTGTAAGTCAAGAGGCCCACTGGACATTAATCTTTCAGCAGCAGGAGTGAACTTCCAGCATCTAGATTCTGGCACAAAGTGAAGAAAGCCAGGGAAGTGTTTTCAGGGAAAAGAAACAGCATCAGAAAAGGCCCCAAATTAAAGAACAACGCTTAGTCTACTTAAACGAGCACTTCTCATATTTTAATGTGTACATGCATAACCTGGGATGATTGTTAAGATGGTGATTCTAATTCAATTAGCCTGGGGTGGAGCTTAAGAATCTGTATTTCTAACAGGCTCCCAGGGAATATCAATGCAGCTGATCCAAAAACCACACTTTGAATAGCACAAGTATAAACCATATGGACATTTATTGCTTACTCAAGAAAAAACTGGAAGTGGGTGGTCCAGAGGTGGTCAAGCTTTTTGACCAGGGTCTGACATTTGGAAGGACATGGGACATGTTTAGATATGTATTATATGATATAATATAATGTTGTATGTAATATAATTTTGTAATATATGATGTAAATATAATGTAATACATAAAATTTATATACTCATGTAGTAACATAACTAATTATTCTTTATATGTGTATATACAAATTTTAACAACTGGCACTGCATGGCCCTTGGTCAAGCAAAGCAGGTAAAAGCTGTGAATGGTATGGCCATAATGGTACACACTAAAAGTATAACACATTTACGTACATGTGGACATGTACACACACATATGTATAAGTATACACATAAACATATGCATAACTGGCTTCAGTTGGCACTCATCCCCTTTAGAAGGGATAGGTCATAGCTTGTCCTGCCTTCCTCTGGCCTCCCTCCCTCAGGAGTTCGCAACCAGCATGGTCCCTTTGGAAACCATGCTTCCATACGGTTTCTTGGCTATACTGCTCTTTCACAGTCTGTGCATGGGACAGAAAAGTTCCAGCTGCTTTAGTCTGACTTTGGGTAGTGAGTACACTTTGTACCTCCCACGAAAAAAGACCCATTTCTTGCAGGACTTATTTCCACCCCTTTATGTCTACCTGGGAGTACAGTCAGACACAGCACTCAGCATCCCAGATCTGAATACTCTTTTGTTTTGTACAAGGTTGAGGCCCTACCATTTTTTAGTTTATCCCTGATGTCACCTAATACACTGATGACCTTCCTGGCCACCACTACGCAGTGGTCCAAGGTCTTTGAGAACAACCTATGTGCACAGAATAACTATTGATGGATAGAAGGATTGCTCCTTCTCTTCCTCTCAATCTCTCTAACATTGACAGCAGTTTCCCAAGGACTTAACCCCCAGGGGCCTGGGTGCCTTGCCTTACCTTGGTGTCTTTATAATACCAGGCCTGGATGTCAAAACTCCTAAATACCCTGGGTTTCCTTTTCACTATAATCCACTGAAACAGCTCTTTACTGTGACCCGCAAACACACAGATGATTGAGATTAAGCAGCTCTAGTTAAATGCTTATAAATTACAAGGGAGGTTAAGCCAGGTCCTACAAGTAAGTGACACATATGGATACAAGGTAGATGTTTGAGGATGCCTCTATGTCCTAGTGTGTCATTTATAAAGAGTTAAGTTTTCCCAGCTTAACTCTAAGAGGGGTCATCTGGAGTGTTTGTTAAAAATATGTATTCCCAGGACCCTCCTTCAGAGAGACTGATGCAGAAAATGGGGCAGAGGGCCTGGGAGCTCCTGCTGTTATAAACTTGCCCCAGGTGATTCTGCTCATCAGGTAAGGCTGGGAAACATTCATATGGGACTATGGATCCCAGAAGTGACTGAGCCTCAGAATTGCCTGGGATGCCTTTTAAGCATCTGATCATCAAGTTCATTTGGAAGCCATCCTTTGGGTTGTGTTTCTCAAAATTGGATGTGCACAGGAATCACCTGGGGATCCTGGAAAAATGTAGATTCTGATTCAGCAGGTCGGGGGTGCAGCCTGAGATTCTGCATTTTTAACAAGCTCCCAGGTAATGCTGCTGTTGAGAGCCAGCCAGGACCAACTACATAATTTGTGAGGCTCAATGTAGACTAAAAATGCTGGTCCCTTTGTTCAAAAACAATTTTTAAAAATGTTGCTTTGTAGTCTCTCCATCTGCCTTGGTGTTTTACATTTGCTTTTTAATGTTGTTCTTTCTTGGACACAGGGATGCTCATGAGGTAAGTTCTCTGGACTGAGGCCCCATCAAGACAGAGGGCAGCAGCCATCACTGGACAGTGTCAGGAAGTTGGAAGCCAAGAAGCCATCCAGGGAGTGGACAGGGAGCAGAAGGCAGGACCTAACGTGAGCTGAGGCTCCAAGTCCCTCGCACAAGTAATGTCCCTTTGGATGTCACTTACAAAACACAAATAAACATAGAATTAAGAATCTCAAGGTGACAACCACAGAGCATTAAACCCGAAGCATGCAGCCACTTCCGAGTGCAGGACTCTGCCCTAGTTGCAAACCTCCAAAGCTGACTGCATTCTGAGTGGCAAGGATTTGGGGGGCTCAAGTACCTAGTCACTGAAAAATAGCAACCCCAACCTATTAGTATCAATAAAGATAGACTGTTCTCTGTTTTGGTTACAAGCATGACTGGGGATGGGACAAATTGTTTTAATGCCATCTTCCATAAAGGAGTTCTTATAGACACACATGAAATTTAAAAGCAAAGACAATTTTCATGTAAAGAATAGCACTATGTGCACTAAGACTAAAGTAGACAGTATAGAATGGTGACTCAAGATACTACCTCTGGACCAGATAGGCTGAGTACAAGCCCTTGGATACTTTAATTATTTAAGCTCCTTGTCCCTCAACTTCCTCACTTATAAAAGCCAATGATGAAGCTATCAACATACCTACCACTTGAGATCCTTGTTAGGATTAATAAATTAATACCCGTAAGAAACTGAGGACAAGGACTAAATGTGAGCTTTTAAAGACAGAGATGATAAAGCAAGATTGGTTGATTGGGCCAACAGCCCATCAGCTGTTTTGTAAGCAAAGTTTTATAGGAACACCCATTTGCTGTGGTTTGGATGTGATCTGATTCCCACCAAAACTCATGTTGACATTTGATCCCCAATGCAGCAGAGCTGGGCGGTGGGAAGTAGTGAGAGGTGTTGAGGTTAGGCCCACGGAGCTCACATGAGTAGATCAGTGTCCTCTCATATGAGTGAGTGAGTTCTCGCTCTCACAGGAATAGCTTAGTTTCCCCAAGAATGAGTTGTTAAAAAGAGCCTGGCTTTTTTTGGTTTCTCTCTCTCTCTAGTCTTTTCTCACCATGTGATCTCTTTGCACACACCTGCTCCTCCTCCTTGTTCCATGAGTGAAAGCAGCATGAGTCTTCACCAGATGCAGCTGCCCAATCTTGAGGCTTCCAGTCACCAGAATTCTGGACCAAATAAACCTCTTTTCTTTATAGTTACCCAGCCTCCGGTATTCTGTTATAGGAACACTAAACCATTTGTGTGCATGTTATCGATGACTGTTTTGTGCTGCAATGGCAGAGTTGAACAGATGCAAGTCTAAAACAGGTACTTTCTGGCCATATACAGAAAAATGTTATGACTCCTATGATAGAGTGTAAAATCGTGGATTTCAGAATCCAGTTTTCAGGAGCTGAAGGTTTCACATAGGCCACTTAACCTTCAATTTGTTTAAACTAGGTTTAAGCCCTCTTAAAATTGTAAAGAGCAAATATGTACTCCCAAACATGGTGTAAATCATCCTGTAACACCACTGAGGCCACTATCATTCTAATTTGAACAACCAGACTAACTAGATTTTGTACAGACTTTGGAATAAACCCTTCAACTACCTTTGGGAATATATTTAAAGTACTTGTAAAAGCATCATGGTTTGTGAAGCCTGTGACTTTGCCCTGGTCTTTCTCAAATGTCTGAGCTGCATATGTCCACTCCCATAAATTCATGCAAGCAAATGCACAGGTATGAAATATGCAAGACACCAACACCTAAATGCCAGGCAAAGAACGGCTGTATCTGCTCAGAGTGGGCACAAGAGAACAAGTAACAAGATGTTCAGAGAGAATACTGTTACCAGCTGAGTTATGACTTTGTCCATATTCTGTTGCTGTAACAGAATACTACAGAGTGGGTGATTTATAAAGAATAGAAGTCTATATGGTTAGTGTTTCTGGAGGCTGGGAAGTGTACGAGCATGTCACCGGCATCTAGTGGGGGCCTTCCTACTGTGTCATAACATGGTGGAGGGTGTCATAGGCAAGAGGGCAAGAGTATGTCAGCTCAGGTCTCTCTTCCTCTTCCAGTCCTCTGAATGGAGCTCCACCCTGATAACCTCATCTAATCAAAGGCCTTGCCTCCGAATACTATCAACATAAATTTGGGGATTAGGTTTCCAGCGCATGAACTTTTGGGGGACACATTCAAACCATAGCAGTGCTTATTACACCACCACCACCTCAGCAAGATAACCATTATTATAATCTCCACTTGACATGGGAGAAAACCAAGGCTTAGGGAGGTTATGTAACTTGCCCAATGTCTCAAAGCTGTTAAGTGGTAAAGTCAGGGTTTGAACAGGCTGTCTGGTACCAAAGCAATCCTCTAACTCATGTGTCAACAAATGTTTTCTTTAAAGTGTTGCCAGATAGTATTTTCACCTTTGCAGGCCACAGTCTCTGTGACAACTATTCAATTCTGTTGTTGTAGGGAAAAGTAGTCATAGATGATATGTAAATACACAAGTGTAGTTGTGTTCTAATAAAACTTTACTGACAAAAACAGGTGGCTGGCTGCATTGGCCCACTGGCTGTGGTTTGCCTACTCATGCTCTAACCACTAATGTATACTGCTTCTAATAATGTCTATCAGGCGACTGAAATATGTCTGATCACACAATAGGAGTGGAATAAGCAATCGTTAATATTATCAACTACCATTATGAAAATAAGAACAATCGCATGCCTTTGATTGCACTAAACATTCAACTCAAGCCGTCTTTATTATAATTTTTTTTTATAGCTACGTTCGTTTCTGAGCTGAAAGGCTCCTTTATGTAATTTCATCTTGCCACCATTCAAGAGGGGGATGCTACAACACAATCCTCCTCTCCAGTGGGATTTTAGTCAATCACATCTACAATACAACTTGACCTCTGTTTTCAACTGGGGCAGGCATGGACGCCAGCGATGGCTCCTGGGTCACAGCACAGCAAGCTGCTGCCACGCTCAAGGCAGTAATCAGCTCACGGATTTCAGCCCGACTCCTGGGGGCTGGAGATGCCAAAATGTGCCCCAAACTACCTGTCAGCAATTAGGAGCCCAGGAAACAGGGATCAGGCTCGCCTGGTGGGAAGACATTTAAAAGCATCAGAAAAGTTGACAATCCTCACATACGGGTGGGCCTGGCATGAGGGTAGCAAAAGGGCAACTCATAAACCACCAAATGACAGAGTCCAAATTGCTCCATTATGATGAAGTGATGCATCCTTTGACACCAGGGATGAAGTCGGACCACATGTAACAGAAGCCAACAGAAACTGAGAAAAGCTCAGCGTCAGATTGAAAAGCTATGATCAGTCTCGACAGGATCTGTTCTACTCCATTTTACCCGCTGCACTTTCTGGAAGCAAACACCCGCCAGCAGTGTATTCCTTTTCCCCCAAAGTTCAAGGGGTGAAATGTGAACACAGGCAGTAAAAAGACCTGAATGTCTGTGGCTTGTAGGGGTCATAATTCTTTCTCACAAAGTTACCTTTCCTGTTTCTATGAATTACTCTTACATTCTTGTAAGAGATATGGTTTGAGGTATTTATGGTGCATTCAATTCTGCTATCATTGATTTATTGAACGAAACCAGCTCGGGGATATGACGGAAAGGCCCTAATTCCAAAAACTCTTACATCTCGGCACGAAGAGCATTTTCTGGCCTGTTGGCCTCCTGCAGATGACCAGCTGAGATAAACAGAGGGCACTCCACTCTCTGTTGCAATGTACGTGGTGATGTGAAGGAATCAATCAGACAAAAGCAGATTATTACAGTGTCTGCGAGAGATCAAACAGTGCTGGCATTCGCACCCACACACGCCTGATTTACAGGCGAGCTGATAAAGTGCTGCAGCTCACTGTCAGGAGAACATGACAACTCCTTGAGCTTGTGGATAAATTATTGCTGAAGCCCATGATAACATTTCTCCACCTAGCAACCAAACATAACAGGATGTGGCTTTTAGTACGAGGAGCCAAATGATACAAAGACAAGACGCCCAGGAGCTCTCGGAGTTCTGAAGGCACATTCTAAGATGCAATTGTGAAATCGCAGCCTCGTGAAACACACGTGAAATCTGTGTGTAATTAGCAACCCTGCAGAAGATACCCAGACCTTTCCTATCCATGCAGGTGCACAGAAGAACGTGCCCTCTTTTATCATGAATATTGCTGTAGCCAAAAGTTACCTCCCTCTGAGATCTGTGCCTGGGACTGTGCTAACTGGTTTATGTGAATCTGGGTGGGAACCCCAAAGTATGGAACCCGTCCTGTGTACCTGCTGATAAATGCCATCAACTTGGAGTTGACTTGGCCCAGGGAATAAAACAACATTGAATCCCACCGTGAGAAAAATTACCCCTTTCTGGTTCTTTATTGATTTTCCCAATAACATCAAGGAGAGGCTGCAGTGTGACATTAGTATGTCTCAAACACCCCTCTAAAAGTGAAAAATCTATTTTTTTAAACAAAGAAAGGGAGACCATATCTGGCTAGAATTTGTAAAAACCAACATTATTTTGCTTTCACAATTTTCATTCAAGTCACCGCCTTTTTCATGTGACATTGTTTTCCAATTAATGGAGGTGATACCTAGTGCCTGTTTAAAACAAATTTACTTGAGACATGAGCTGCATGAGGGCAGGAAGTTTTGCCCTACTTGTAAACTGATATACCCTCAAAACCTCAACAGTTTCTGGAAAATAGACTGTTTATAAATATTTGTCTAATGAAATTAATTAAATGAAAATATCAAGTAAATGATAGCAGAAATGCTACCAATGTGGCAAGATTTGTGATGAGCGTGCAAGATGAGTTAGAGACATAACAAAATACGTGAAAGTCGTACTCAAACAATTAGTGTTAAAGAATGGGGCAACCTCTCCTCTGATGTTCTTTGTAATCCTATGAGGCAGGAACTGTTATTTACTTTTCAGGTAAGGAAAATGATACTCAAAGATATTAGGTAACTCATTCAGAATCACAAGCTCTATGTGGTGGAATCTGAATTCAACCTGAGCCACTAGTCT
The DNA here is from genome assembly GCA_004027835.1 of Alouatta palliata. Lineage (NCBI taxonomy): Eukaryota > Metazoa > Chordata > Mammalia > Primates > Atelidae > Alouatta > Alouatta palliata. The sequence continues at coordinate 27,178 of PVKV010019549.1, read as the reverse complement.
TAGAGGTAAGCTTTGAGCTGATCCATTCAACTTCTTCCCTCTCACCTAAAGAACTGCGTTGTGAGGTAGCTGCTATTACCCCCTTTTCACATGAAAGAAAACTGACTTTGACAAACTTGCCCAATGTCACACAGTGATCACAGGCTGGGATTCAAACCCGGGGCTGCTTGGCTGACCACTGCCACTAGGTTACTCTGTCCTAAAAGAAACTTCCCCATATGATCACACGAACTGTTAGAAATTAGATTTTAACTAGTATCTAATTAAAACTCTAGGCCACACCTGCCCCGAGTGCTCTAAATGTGTTCCAGAGAACACAAACTTCATTTGATCAATAAAACAGAAAATAAGCTCGGCACCTAAATGCATTTGAGACACTGCTTACAGTTGCCAAGAACAGTGGCCAAAGGTAAAAGCAACCTCAATCATGCTTCTTATAGAAACACACAAATAGCAACTGGTACAAAAGGAAAAACATAGTCCTTTCCTTACCTTTTCTCTGCAGGTAACAAGATAAGCAAGTATTATTGGTGATGAGAAAGGAACCATACCACAGCTACTTGGGAGGGGGAAAAATGAGCAAAGGAGCTAAGAATCCCATTCAAGTATAATCTTCAATTTATAAAAGCATGACTCTCCTACAAATATGGAATGAATACATGTCAAAAATTTTATTCGTTAATTAATGAGGAAACCAATATAATGGCAAGGTTGGTTAAAAGGAGAAATAGAGAAATGAGGATTTATATCATAAGTTAACCAAAAGGATGCAGAAATAAACATGTTAACAGAGCCAAAACCGGCTAATGTTCTATAGGGTCACTAAACTATAACCATCAGGAGTTATTTTTCTCCAGGACAGAAAACATAGTTAACACACAACTTAGAGTATCTGGTTCTAACCAAATAGCAAATTGCAGCTAAACATAGGTGCATTCTTCTATATAATCAATGTTGGGTGAATTTTTCAACACTCACACTGAAAGGACACAGAGTCATTCTCAGCTTTATTTGCAAGTTTTGGATAATTTTTCTTAATCACTTTATTAAGTTTTCACTATTCTGTCTGCTGTCTTTCTGTATACAGGAATGTAGGTGTCCCACTAAAATTCTGATTCGATATATTCGCAGTGGGGCCCCAGAAAGTGTATTTTAAGAAATTCCCAATGTGATTCTATTGCTGATAGTCTATAATCATATTAAGAAACAACCAGTTAAAGTGATTTAAATTATAACTTTTGGAAAGTGATTCAATGAAAGGTGCTTTTACTTGCAGAAATGAAAATTTAGACTAACTGGCAAGAAGGAAAAAACTTCAACATCATAAAGATAAGAGGTCATGTGGGCTCTGAGGTAGTAGCTTAGGGATGTCTACATTAATGAGGTAGAATCTGTCCCCGTTCCACAACCCCCTGGAGCTATTAGTAAGATAGCTGTAGCAACTGCATGCATCACTTCCTGGCCCAACATATAGAGGAAGAAGGGAGACTTCCTCTTACTGTGCAGTCTCTCTTCTCATCACTTTCGCAGAAAACCCCCAATCACAGTAGATTTCCCCCCTACAGTTCATTAGCCAGGATTTATCAAGTGGTCATTTCCCCAAGCCAGTCACTGGCAAGGAGAATCTGAATGGGAATTCTTGACACCTGTCAGGGTGTACTACAGAACGGGAGTGGGGTTGGCTTCCCTTGAGGCAACTGAGTAAATGTGGAAGGCATGGACATCTGAACAAAATTAGCATTGTTTTAGAAGGAAAATAGAGGTGGATGTGGAAAGGAAATTGGTCCAGCAACTGACAGAGTCCAGAATTAGTGCATTAAAGAAAAAGTTATAAGCATAATCTTAAAATTAGGTTGCATCTCAGATGTATGTACAATAGCAAAGATATGGAATCAACCTAAATGTCCATCAATGGTAGATTGGATAAAGACAATGTAGTACATATATAACATGGAATACCACACAGTCATAAAAAGAACAAGATCATGTCCTTTGTAACAACATGGATGGAGCTGGAGGCCATTATCCTAAGCGAACTAATAATGCAGGAACAGAAAACCAAATACCGCATGTTCTCACTTATAAGTTGGAGCTAAACATTGAGTACACATAGACACAAAGAAGGGAACAACAGACACTGGGACCTATTTGACAGTGGAGGGTGGGAGGAGGGTGAAGAGCAAATAACTACTTATTGGGTACTATGCTATTACATGGGTAATGAAATAATCTGCACACCAAATCCCATGACATGCATTGTACCTAGATAACAAACCTGCACATGTACCCCTGAATCTAAAAGTTAAAAAAAGAAAAAAGAAGGTGTGTGAGCAATTACCCTGATGCAATAGAAACCTCCAAGAACGCTGCCAGGCAAATTAACCCAGAGGTCACAGAATAGAATGATTCACAGGCCAAAATACGATGGTCGAATCACAGTTTAATAATTCAACTTAGAACACATATCAAGAAACAAGGAGAAAACAACAAAAATAACTCAATTTAAAAGTGGATAAGAGACACAAATAGACAATTCTCCAAAGATGTAGAAATGGCCAGTAAGCATAGGAAAGCATATTCCATGTCATTAATTATAAGAGAAATGCAAATCAAAATCACAATGAGACATCACCTCACACCCATTAGGATGGCCACTGTCAAAAGAACAGATGATAAGTGTTGGTGATATTGCAGAGAAACTGGAACCCTTGTGCATTGTGAGTGGAAATGTAAAATGGTGTAGTCACCATGGAGAACAGTATAGAGGTTCCTTAAAAAATTAAAACAGAGTTACCATATGATCCAGTAATCCCACTTCTAGTGACATACTCAAAAGATTCAGAACAGGATCTTGAAGACATATTTGTACACCCATGTGGTTTCACAACAGCCAAGAAATGGAAGCAACCCAAATGTCCATCAACAGATGAATAAAGAAAATGTGCTATATACATACAATGGAATATTATGCAACCTTAAATATGAATGAAATCCAGTCACATGCTGCAATATGGATGAAACTCAAGGACATTATTCTAAGTGAAAACCCAGTCACAAATGGACAAATACTACATAATTGCACTGATATGAAATATCTAAAGCAGTCAAAATCATAGAACCAGAAAGTAGAAAAGTAGCTGCAAAGGGGAAAGCAGTGTTTAATGTGTATAGAGTTTCAGTTTTGCAAGATGAAAAGTTCTAAAAATCTGTTGTGCAACAATGCAAATACACTTAACACTATTGAGTATAGATAAAATTACATAATATCTGAGATCTGCTGCAAAATAAGCCAATGTTTTGCAATTCAGATCAACAAATAGTACTTAAGCTTATGCTAAGCAGAATTTTGCAAACTGAGAATCATGACTCATTAGTAGGTAAACTGATCTGGTGAACTGTGACCAGAACATCTTTAATGACAAATAGAATACGACAGAATAGAAAATATGAGTGCATGACATGCTGTCACAGCAAATTTTAATCCATGAAACTTTTGTTTCATGTGTGTGTGTGTGTGTGTGTGTTGAACATATATAATACATCATGATGTAAAATGCATTTCTTACTGTTTGTTGTAGTTGATAAAGACTGAAGATCACAACGCAAAGCAAAGTCCTAATCATTGATGGGCATAACAAACACAAGAAAAAATAAGACATGGTTCGCATTTTCTAAAAGAGACAGACATGAATAGAGGTACAGTGTGGAATGCTAAGAGCACTGCTATCTGAAAGCCAAGAGCTGTGGGAAGACAATGGACGTATTGACTAACTTTGGCATGGGCTTCGCAGAACAGATAATATGTGAAATGAGTGTTGAAAGATGAAACGGATGAAAAAGAGTGAGAAGGCTATCTCTCAGAAATGGAATAAAGTAGCGCAGAGGTGTAAACACATACATAGCATATCGGGCAAAAGAAAGCAATTTTGTGAGGCTAGTAGCCTATCAATTGCGAGGGGTCTGTAAGCTTAATGTGGTAGCCAAGGATGAGAAGAAGTTGATGATACTGAGAAAATGCCCTTAGTTTGAGAAGTCACAAAGACGTCATTTGTCTCTTGATGATATCCACCGTTGATAATCTCTTCACCATTTTATTTGCCTAATCTGCAATTGTACATCAAGAATTTCCACTTTGACTCTACTGATTCAGCAATTTCACCTCTGAAATGCATGCAAGGAATTATACTGAATGGGCACAGTAACTTAACTAAAAACATATTCATTTACAGCATTATACTAAATAGCAAAATATTGAAAAGAATGAAATGTTTAATGATAGATGTTGGGTAAATAAAATTATGGCCCATCTATCATACACATTCAGTTTTAAAATTTGATTTAAAAAATAATATTTTAACCTGGAAACATGTTCACAATATATTGTTAAGTTATAAATGCAAGATGCTAAACAAGATGTACAAACGATCCCTGTTTTATGGAAGAAAATAAAAATAATGCTAAAAAAATACTCTATACTTCCAATTTAAGAAGTGATTTATTTTGTATAATGGAATTATAGGTAATTTTTACTTTTGTCCTTGTTCTTTTCTCTCAATTTCATGTACAAAATTTTCTTCCATATAGAAAAAGACCTAAAACATTTTTAAAAGAGCAAAATCATTACAAAATAAAAAGTAACCTAGAAGCATGTTCTCTATTGTTAATCAGAAAAGGCAAGTTAAAAATAGTATTACATTATGGTATTTTTCAAGAGATAGAGATTAGGTAGATTATTTTTCTTCTTTTTACTGATCAAAATTTTGTATATTTTCCACAGAGACTATATTCTTTTATTATTTTTAAAGATAATTGCTTCTTTAACAAGGAATCTTTGTCTCCTAAGAGTTTTTGGGAAGGGAGATGTTATGGTCTATACCCCAAAATCAATCACTTGTGTTTAGATCAGCTTATATGAATATTGTCTTATAAATTCAAACACATTCAGAGACTAATTTGATTTAGGACTTACAAAAACACTGATTTTTTAAAAAAGCTAATGCTGAATTTAAAAATAAAGCAAGAAGACTTTTTTAGAGTCTATTATTAAGTCTTCAATCTAATGATCATGATTTTGCTCATCTTATTTTTAAAATCCATCACTCAAGATTTTTCATTGCATAAAAGGAGAAAAGGGGTATGTGGAATGGTAGAATGATCAAATCATTCTAACTAGAATATGAGTTTCTCTCCAGACTGGGTCCAATGATAGAATTTTCAAAGATAAAATCTCATAGACATAGCCCTCAGAAAACACAAGGCATATACATTACTTTTTCCACCAGTGACCAATCTGGTGTTCAGTATTTCAGTACTGCAATATTGGGGAATTAGATAATTGAGCCTCCTTAGTCCTTCTGCAGTCTCTTCATCTGTTACCTTTCCCCTGGGTTTTTATTTTTTTCCTAAAAACAGACACAAGTATCTCCTAGAGCAGACTTTCTCAACCTTGCCTGAATATTGTGGTCACTTTTTAAATTCCTGATGCCCCAGCTGCACTCCAGACCAATTTAATCACAATCTGTGGGAATGGGATGCAGACATGAGTGTTATTAAAACCCCTTAGGCTATTCTAATGCACAACCAGGTTTGAGAATCACTGTCTTCATTGGTGCTATTTCTTCCTTTGGTTTCTATCCCAAATTTCCCTTCCTTTTTTCAACTGCAAATCTTGACTCTCAGTTTCCATTTTCTTGCCACTCATTCTCACACCAGTGATGAGCTGAGTGTTGGGTTACACTGTAAAAACTAAAGTTGACTGCTTGAGCAGTGTATTACTTAAGACCACTTTGGTTGCAAATAACAGAAACTCAACCTAACTGGCTTCAATATAATGGGAATTTACTGGTTCATTTTACTGCAAAGTCCAGAAGCAGGAACTTCAGACATGATTTGATCAACACGTAAATAATGGTACCAAGTGCTGATACCTCTCTCTCCACCTTTAGGTCACTCATGACCTCCACTGTAGTCACTCAAGACTGTTGTAGTTTTGTACTCCGCACCTTTAGGTGGAGAGAGAATGAGCTTAGAATGAGCTGCAAAAGGAAAGGTCTGTCGTGAGGCTCCACTCTGAGGCAAGGTCTCATGTCCTCACACGTGCATAGCTGAGAGAATAACAAAGTCCCCTTCCCAGAAGTATCCAGATGGGCTTTATCACACCATAATTCATTGTCTCTGCAGGATCAGATGCCCATGTTTACACCAATTATTGTGGCCAGAGGAATGTGATACTATGAGAGTCTAGAACCAAGTTGCATGCCCATCACAAACATGTGGCAATGTGTCAAGATGCCATCTCCACAAAAAAAAAAAAAAAAAAAAAAAATCTAATTAGCCAGGAATGATGGTGCATTCCTGTGGTCCCAGCTACTCAAGAGGCTGAGGCAGGAGGATTGCTTGGGCTCAGAAGTTTGAGGCTGCAGTGAGTAATGATCACACCACTGCATTCCAGCTGGGTGACAGAGCAAGACCTTGTCCCTTCCATCAAACAAAAAAAAAAAGGAAATAAAATAAATGTGAACTGAAAGTGGTTCCCCAAAGAAAAATCCAAGTATAGTTACAATAATTAAGAGGAGACAATGAGTAAATGTTGGTTTGAAAATATTACAGAACGACATGCTGATAGGGTATGAAGCTTCTGAAGAGAACTAAAAAAGTCGGATTACTCAAGAAAAACCAGCATAGAGAGCTTTAAAGGAAAGACTTCAATGAAAGACATAGAAGTGGTTAATAGAGGCATACTGCTTTGAGAAACAGGGAAAAATTAGACTAGATATAGTTAAAAGCTGATTGCAAATAGCAACTAAATCATTGCTCCTAATTATTATTATTATTGTTTTGAGATGGAGTCTCCCTCTGTTGCCCAGGCTGGAGCGCAGTGGCGTGATCTTGACTCACTGTAACCTCCGCCTCCCAGGTTCAAGTGATTCTCCTGCCTCAGCCTCCCAAGTAGCTGGGATTACAGGTGCACACCACCATGCCTGGCTAATTTTTGTATTTTTAGTAGAGACAGGTTTTCACCGTGTTACCCAGGCTGGTCTCGAACTCCTGACCTGAAGTGATCCACCCACCTCAGCTTCCTAAAATGCTGGGATTACCGGCATGAGCCACCGTGCCCAGCCTGTTTTTAATTCATAATGAAGTGTTCTTGGGTACTTGAATACTAGCCCATAAAGTATTTATCAGCTTAGAATGAGATGTAAAAGGAAAGATCAAAACATGAGAAAGTCCATAACAAACCTGGCAATATGCCTGGGGGATAACAACATGCTTGCTTTTTGGACTTAGAAATTACTTTTGTTTTTTATCATGGCCATATTTGGTGCTATGTGGATTTTCTAGTACTATTTTGACATTAACTTTTTCAGTTTTATCATAAAAGTAAACAGTTGTGTAAAACTCGTTGTGAGTTTGGGAGTTTAAAGCCTGAAATGTTTAGTTTTCCATCATCAGTTTGGCAAGGCTTGTTTTCTGGAGAAAAAAATCAGGGTCACAGACACTCAGATGGTGACAGGCTCCTATATAGAAGCTAAAGCTTTCCTTAAAAGAGTTCCTAAGCCCTCTGACCATGTCTGCAACTTGAAAGTCACAGCTATCCCTGTGGTTTTCATCGTCACCTCCATTTGTATCACTTGTGCATTGACATCGCTAGCCTTGTTTTTCCTCAAGTTAATTTCAACAAAGATGAGATCCTTCTACATAGAAGGAACCAGACATCCACTGGAGACAGGCTCCAGCATTTAAGGAGCTCATGTTTCAGCCAGGAGACAGACAAACAACATCTCATTATGTACAGGGGAGAGGCACAGACCACTCTAGATTCTTTCATTTACCCCACAAATATTTATTGAGCACCTGTTACAAGCCAGGTACTACCCTAGGGACTGTGGATGCAACAATAAGACACATCAGTCCCTACCCTTATGGAGCCTACTAAAGGGAAGTAGACATTTTTTTTAAAGCAAACAAATAAGATAATTTTGGATATTAATAAGTGCTGTGAAAGAAAGAAGCTGCTTGGCATAGTCTAGACCAACTTGAGAGGATGATACACTTCTTTACATGCAATGGTAGGGAAAGATGTAACAGGCAGAATTGCCAGGTTATCCTGTGGTAACAAACAGCTCCCTGGTATGAAAGGCTTAAAACAGCGAAGGTTGATCTTTCCTTCACACTACATGCCCATCCAAAGTTGTTAGGGAAACTCTGCTCATTGTAGTCACTCAAGACTGTCATAGTTTTGTACTCTGCAAATTATTTTACCTAGAACTACATTTCTTAGAGGTTTTTTTTTTTAATGTAGTTGCAGATTACAGCTGGCCACGGGGGAAACATGTGAATCTAGACAGCAGATGTGAAGAACCCACTGAGTGTTCTTCTTTAGCATTTTTAGAGTCCTGAGCTAGACGCACCTGCAACACCATGGCGCTGAAGACCCACCCACTCCTTCTGCAGGTGACCGGCATCACTGAGCCTGGAGGTGGCGAGAGACAGATATGGGTTTCAGGCCATCCTCAGAGCATCCAATTTATCTCTGTTCTTCCCCACTTTACATCCAGCATTTCTTCGTGCACCTACAACAAACTTCAGGCCCAGACCCATTCACAGAAGCAACCGTCTTCCAAAGATGTCTTAACCAGCTTCCACAACCACAACCTCCACAACTGTGTAAGCCCTAATCCCTCTAATAAATCCCCTACCCCACATGACTCAAGTAATTCTACTTCTCAGATCAACTCTTAACTGATGCAGCAAGCCAGGCTGGCACAGTAGCTATTACAGGACCTCACAGTTTGTCCTAAGGCAGAAGAAAAAAAGCTCTGGAGGGTCTCACACCAACAGTTAGATGTTCTAACCTGAAACTAATACATGTCACTTGCATTCAGAGCTCATTGGCCAGAACCAGACATCCAACCCCACCCAGACACAAGGGAGCCAGCAAGGTCTACCCCACCATATGCCCCGATGGTGCAGAGAAGAAACATGGTGAGCAGCATTGACGATCCCCACAAAAAAGCCTCTTCAAGAGGAGAAGATTTGAGTGAAGGATGGGCAGGGACTAGGCATTTGGGAGGCTAACAGGAAAGCATTCCAGACAGAGGAAAAAGCAAGTACACAGACCCTGGAACAGAGATGAACTTGGCCTCTTTTGGGAGCAGAAAGAAAGCCAGTGAGGCTAGAACAGAATAGAGAAGGCTGATGGTGACTCGGGACCTTCAAGGTGAAATTGGAAGTTGCTGAAGGATATTAAAGCAAGACGGTAATATCACATGACTGGAGCTTTAAGAAGATTGTTCTAGCTGTAGTGTACAGGCAAGGAAGGAGGGCCCCAAAACGTAAAGCTGAGGAACAGATAGGAAGCTGTTACTGTCACCTGGCTAAGACATGAAGGCAGCTTGGAGACGAGCTATAGCCATGGAGATAGATCCAGAGGACGTTTCACTCCAAAAAATTCCAAGGGCTGTGACTCTACATCTCCTTCCCAAATCCCCTCTCAAATTCCTTTCTTCTTCTTCTTTTTTTAATTTCTATAGGTTTGGGGGCGGCAAGTGGTGTTTGGTTACATGAATAAGTTGTTCAGCGGTGATTTGTGGGATTATGGTGCACCCAACACCAGAGCAGTAAACACTGAACCTAATTTGTAGCCTTTTGTTCCTCACCCCCCTTCCACCATTTCCCCTGAGTCCCCAAAGTCCACTGTATGATTCTTATGCCTTTGCATCCTCATTGCTGAGCTTCCACTTATGAGTGAGAACACACGATGTTCGGTTTTCCATTCCTGAGTTGCTTCAGTTAGAATAATAGTCTCCAATCCCATCCAGGTTGCTAGTGAATGCCATTAATTCCTTTTTATGGCTGAGTAGTATTCCATCATGTATATATATCATAGTTTCTTTATCCACTTGTTGATTGATGGGCATTTGGGCTGGTTCCATATTTTTGCAACTGCAAATTGTGCTGCTATAGACATGCACGTCCAAGTATCTTTTTCATATAATGATTTCTTTTCCTCAGGGTAGAGACCCAGAAGTGGGATTGCTGGATCAAACGGTGGTTTCACTTTTTTCTTTAAGGAATCTCCACATTGTTTTCCATAGTGGTTGTACTAGTTTACACTCCCACCAGCAGTGCAGAAGTGTTCTCTTTTCACCATATCTACACCAACATTTATTATTTTCTGATTTTTTGATTATGGCCATTCTTGTGGGATAGGATGGTATTACATTGTGGTTTTGATCAAATTCCTTTTTCTATTAATGGAGACATCCATTGGCCACATCACAGGCCAGAGCCCTAAAGTCACCTTCGACTGCTTAGTTTTGATGATCAACGCTGTTATGTCTCCATACTGATTCCCTTGGGCTGCTTTTATCATTCCTGTGCCCGCTTCTCCCAGCTTATGGGTACTTCTGCTGCTAGGTTGTCACCTGCTACTCTCTCTGTAAGACTGCTCTCTGACTACAGAAAGCTGGAAGCCCTGGAAGTTTACACTGCACATGGCTAATGACTGGATGGTGCAGGGGTAGGAAAGCCCCACTCCCTTGGCTCAAGCTGGGATCAACTTGGAGGTATCATTTCCATTTGAGAGTTTCTCTGCAGGATCAGGCTTAAGCTACTCTCTGGGGACTTTGCCTAAAATCATATCTTTGCTTGGTTTCCTCTTCCTCCCTGTCTGCTTCCCTCACATTGTTGTTGTTATTTAAAGAGTCTCACTCTGTTGCCTAGGCTGGAGTGCAATAGCACCATCAGAGCTCATTGCAGCTTTTAATTCCTGGGCTGAAGCAATCCTCCAGCCTCAGCCTCCTGAGCAACTAGGACTACAGGTGTGTGCCACCATTTCCACCAACTTTTTAAATTTTTTGTAGAGGCAGTGTCTCACTATGTTGCCCAAGCTAGTCTTGAACTCCTGGGATCAAGCAATTCTTCCACCTCAGCCTCCCAAAGTGCCGGGATTACAGGAATGAACAACCGCATCTGCCTGACATTTTACTGGTTTCTCCTGGAGTCACATCCCTAATAAGTTACTTGTACATGAACCCTTGTCTCAGAGTTCAGCTTTGACAGAGCTAGAACAAATGCATGTCCCGTATATAGTCACAAAGTACTTTAAGTCTCTGTTTTCTAATTCTAGCACTCTAGGTTACACATATATGTTTTATTTTATAGTTTGCTACAACAGAATTCTAACTCGGTTTACTTTTATTTTATTCATTTATTCAGCAAATAGTATTGTGTGTCTACTCTATTCTAGGATCTCTAAATTCATTTTCCATTAATTTGTCCTGAAACACCATTTTCATGTGGTCACCACCTCGGTGATTGAAATCTTTCAGTGGTTCCCAGTCACCTAAGGAAGTTTTTCTTTAGGACTGAGGAGTTTCTCTTATTAAAGAGGCATATACATATATATATATATACACACACACACACACACACACACACACACACACACACACACATATACACACACACATGTATATTTTATGGACCCTCAATGTAATGTTAAAAATTCATTATAATTTAATTTCAATACGCATAAATATAAAACTAGTTATAAACTCTTTATACTGACAGCTTTGATATAACTATAAATCTAGAATAATTTTTAATTATATTCAAACACAACTATGGAACCAATAAAATTTAAATTCCCAACATTAATTTAATGTGACAGATGATGTTATTTTGCTTGAACAAAACCACTGATATTTGGTTTAATAGAGGAAGAATATAGTCTCAAGTTTGTTTGTATACTCAATCTGGTTCTGTATTTCAACTTTAATAATGCTAATGTAAGTAACAGTTCTTCTCGTATGCATGCTATATAAGAGTCTATTAACCGCTGCATTTTTTTCTAATACAGGATAATCAGAACCAAAAGTCTGTCTGGGAATAATCCTTGCATTCCAGTTGTATTGAGGCATCCATTAATAACTCCACAGAACTATTTCATTCACATAAAGATAAGGCTAGCTTTGTGTCATACAAATGTTTACCAAATGAATATTTGGAAGGGTTTTAGGCTAGGTTTCCTCAAAAGCAAACCTGAGACAAATACTTGGATAGAGAGGTTTATTTGGGAAATAGTATTAATACTGCTAAGCAACGTGAGGAAGCGACATCAAGAAAGAATGGCTGATGCAGCATGCATTAATGCATAAACAATGTTTGACAATAAAAACAAAATTGTCTCATAGAAGAAACAAAAACACTTGCAATGTTTGTAACAGATAATCTAATATCTATATTTCTGCCTCTCTCCTGGCTTCCACCTATGTGAAGAACTCTCATGAATCAGTAAGAAAATGTCAAAAATAGGCAAAGGCCATGATTAAGCAAATACCAAAAATGAGTTTTTAAAATGAAAAATAAAAATATGGGAAATGTGCAACCTTACTTGTAATTAAGCATCACAAATTAAGCAAGTATTTTTTAACCTTTTAGAGTAGCAAAAATTTAAGAGGTTGGCAACAGCAAGTGTTGACAAAAATTCATAAAAATGGGAGCTCTCATAATAGTTGGGAGTGGAAATTGGTGTATAATTTATCAGAGGCCAATTGCATTTGTTTTCTACTGCTACATAACAAATCACTATAGATTCAGTGGCTTAAAACAACACACATTAATTGTCTCACAGTTTTAGTGGGTCGGGAGTCCAGGCAGAACTTAACTGGGTTCTCTGCTCAAGATCCCACAAAGCCGTAATGGAGGTATCAGCCAGGGCTTAGATTTCATCTAAGAGTCTTCTTCCAAGCTTACGTGATTATTGGCAATGCATGCTGCATTGGCCATTCTTTCTTGATATTGCTTCCTCACATTGCTTAGCAGTATTAATACTATTTCCCAAATAAACCTCTTTATCCAAGTATTTGTCTCAGGTTTGCTATTCAGGAAACCTAGCCTAAAACCCTTCCAAATATTCATTTGGTAAACATTTGTATGACACAAACCTGAAGTCTACCTTCAAGCTCCCTCCATAAACTTTCTATAGCCAAACTGATCCACTAACAATGCATTGATCATATATTTTCCTTACTACATACAGGATTCACACCTGTATGACTGTCTGGTTTTCATTTTAACCTATCTAAGTCCTACACAGAGGCCAGGCTTGCCTAGGTTACTCTAGTTCATGACAAACTCACAATTCCTAATACTCATTTTCCAATTAATCACATGCTGCATCATAATATCCTTGCTTTGATATTGCTATTTGACATTTCATATGTGTATATGCATATCTCCAACTAGGCTGTGATGTCCACAGTAAGAGTAAGCCAAGAAGGCTTGACAGAAGAATATGATTTTGCAATCACACCTACCTAGTCTTGGACATGAACTCAGCTGTGTACTAGCTGTGACCTTGAGTTTCCATTTTGCCATTATTAAAGAGAGACTCCTTACTTTATTCACAGTGCTGTGTGGATACATAGCTGAAAGCACGTAGCTGAGCACCTATAACAGAGCAGGCGTCCAACAACTAGAAGTTCCCTTTTTTACTTTGTAAACCTTTATTTTCACTGAAGGGTTTTCTTGCCAATAGTACTGAGAAATTCCCAGTATCATCCTGAAAGTCTGGCCCTTGTGATGAGTTAAGAGATTTTTAGTTCCACTATGACATGCTAATAATCTAAACAGCCTGAAAACCCATTTTTATAAGACACTATTCTGGGGAGGGAACATCTGGATCTCTTTCATCTTTCTTGTAAAAATTATCCTGTCTGTGCCCATAGAAAGATAAAGAACTGCTAAAAAGATTCTCATGGCCATGGTTACATTTTGTTTACAAGAAACTTTTAATTCAACTGAAAGAGATATTCAGCTAAGACATTTTTTTGCCAGTGCTCACTCTATCCTAGATGCATGGTGGGAACAGAATGGTCATGTAGCCCAGGACAGAGCAAACTGTCAGTCTCCTTTTCACGGGAAGGAAGAATTAAGAAAGTCAGTTTCATGACCATGAAAACCAATAGCAACTGTTAAGAAGTCTAAGAAGCTGACTTAACGATTGTGCTAGTCCATTCTTGTACTACTATAAAGAAATATCTGGCAGGGTGCAGTGGCTCACATCTGTAATCCTAGCACTTTCGGAGGCTGAGGCCGGCGGGTCACCTGAGGTCAGGAGTTCGAGACCAGCCTGGCCAACATAGTGAAACCTCATCTCTACTAAAAACGCAAAAATAAGCCAGGCATGGTGGCGGGCACCTGTAATCCCAGCTATTCGAGAGGCTGAGGTGGGAGAATTGCTTGAATTTGGGAGGCAGAGGCTGCAGTTAGCCGAGATCAAGTCACTGCACTCCAGCCTGGGTGACAGATCATGACCCCATGCCCCTCCTCCCCAAAAAAAGAAAGAAAGAAAAAGAAATACCTGCAGCTAGGTAATTTGCAAATGAGTTTGCTCAGCTCATGGTTCTATAGGTCGTAAGGGAAACACAGTGCCAGCATCTGCTCAGCTTCTGGTTAGGGCCTCAGGAAGCTTACAATCATGGCGGAAGGTGACTGGGAGCCAGCGTAACACATGGTGAGAACTGGAACAAGAGAGAGACATGGGAGGCCCCAGACTCTTCAGACTCTTTTAAACAACCAGGTCTCACATGGACTAACTGAGCGGGAACTCACCTGTCACCAAGGGGATGGCACTAAATCATTCATGAGGGATGTACTCCCATGATCCAATCACTTCCTACCAGGTCCCACCTGCAACACTGCGAATCACATTTCAACATGAGACCTGGAGGTGGCAAGCATCCAAATCAGCAGTCACTCATGATTTGTTTGATTTTTGTCTAAGGCAGACTGTTGAATTTTGTCACATATAGACAGTTTCATCTTGGCCTGATTTCTACAAAGCCAAGACTTAAGGTTCCACCTGTGGTGTCCCAGACAAATATCCTTCCACCCATTGAGGTGCACTGAAAGAGAACATTTAAAAGTCACTTATGTTCCTTAAAAGATCTATTATAAAACTGCAATTAATAACAGTCAACTTTTTAAAGGGAGATTCTCCTTTCACAAACGAATTTTTAGATCTACAATGCATAATGCTGTCTCCTGCTTTCTTTAAGATGAAAGTCAAAAGCAGCAGGAGGTGTCTACAGTTCAGTGAGTATTTACTTCATTTGAATTGCAGAGGCGGGGAACTTCCTCTTCAATGGAATGAGCCTTTGAAGCTGGGGTTATTAGGACTTACAGGTGAACTGCTCGTGTGATCAGTAGCAGAAGTCTACCCATAAAGCACTAAGTACAAGGCATTATGTTAACCTTGCCCCTTCATCTTGGGCCAGATGAGTTTTTGTTTTCAAATAATGCATAGATCCCTAGGGTTCCTTCTATTTTCTCCAAATATTCTCTCAAATCCTTACAAAGAGTTGCCAGGAACATACGCTTTGAAAATTTGTGCTCTTATACAGCAGTTCCCCTTTATCCCTAATTTTACTTTCCACGGTTTCAGCTATCTATGGTCAACCTTGATTCAAAAATATTAAATGGAAAATTCCAGAAATAAATAATTCATCAATTTTAAGTTGTATGTCCTGCTGAACAGTGGATGAAATCTCTGACCTTCCCATTCTGTTCCACCTGTGGTGCGAACCATCCCTTTGTCCAGTGTATTCCACCCTTTAGTCACTTCGTAGCCATCGCAGTTATCAGATGAAAAACCACAGACTACACAGGGTTCGGTACTATCTATGGTCTCACGCATCCACTGGGGGTCTTGAAATGTATCCTCTTTGGATAAGGAAGGATTACCGTACCGTCAATTTTGTTAACAAAATTTGTCCTGATGGAGCTAGTTCCATCCTGTGGCAAGACTTTTCTTTCTTTTATTTTTAAACACTGCCTGTGTGTTGGTTAGGAAGTGTTTGGCTCCAAGTATCAAAAAGTTCAAGATACAAGAACATAAAATCAAACACCGCATGTTCTCACTCATAGGCGGGGATTGAACAATGAGAACACATGGACACAGCTAGGGGAGCATCACACACTGGGGTCTGTCGGGGGGAAAAGGGAGGGACAGTGGGGTGTGGGGAGTTGGGGAGAGATAGCATGGGGAGAAATGCCAGATATAGGTGATGGGGAGGAAGGCAGCAAATCACACTGCCATGTGTGTACCTATGCAACAATCTTGAATGTTCTTCACATGTACCCCAAAACCTAAAATGCAATAAAAAATATATACATTAAAAAAAAAAAAAACATATGGGCCTACTTCTTTTGAGTAACAAGAAATCCAGAGGTAGGCAATTCTGAGCTGCTTTAGCTGCATATGTGAATCAGCAATGATCAAGGTTCTTCTGCACCCTGGTTTTTCATTCATAGAGTGTATGTTCTATTCTTAGGATCACAATATGGCTGCTGAACCTCTGAGCATCATGTTTGTCTTCTACAGAAAGAAAGAAAACAAGGGGAAAGGCAGGGGGACCAAAATGATGTGCCATCCAAGTTTACATATTTTTTTCAAAATCTTTCTTAGAAGCCCTTCTGCTTACAGCTTATTAGGTAAAACTGGGTTAATTGGCCATCCCCAGCTGCAAGAAAATATTAAATCTGAGTATTTTAGTTGGGTGTATTTCCTCTCCCAAGACAATTAGAATTTTATTAGTATATAAGAAGGAAACATGGGTAATGTCCAGGCAACCAACAGTGTCTATCATAGTAGGATCTAGGAATGAGAGTCATATCTTAATAGAAAAATCACTTGCATTAAAAATACTAAAACCTCTTTTTCTTGAGATACATCTACTTTCAACAGGATCATAAGCACAGTTAGCCAAAGCATCAAAACAGGAATGCTAACTTGGTTGAAATCAATGAGCCTTGAACATCACTGAAATAATGAGTTTTGGATTGCATTGCCTTTCCTAGAGTCATAAATATGTCTCTGAAAATGTTTAATTTAAATTTAAATAGGTATTTTGCATCATAAGATGAGTTCATTCCTAAAACCACTTGCTTTAAAAGCAAGATTCTCTGTGTTAAATCTTATCAGCCCCACTCCATTTTAAAATTAGAACTCTATTCTTAAAAGAATTTTGACCACCTGGAATCATGTCTAAGAAAGCAGCAAACTCAAAATTTATGCCTTTTTTCCCGTTTCCCCCACTAGATTATTAACTCCATTAGGGAAGGAACAATGTTTACTTCATTCACTATTGTAACCTAGGTACTCACCACAAGGTCTGAAGTATAAAACATAGTCAATGAATATTTTACAAATAAATGTACATACTTAAAATAAAAATTATTACTTTCCAAAAAGCCTTATTACTGGAGCTCAAAATAAATCTAAAATATGACTGTAAACCATAAAAACATCACAATCTTACTCATCTTAATCTGAAAAAGTGTTAGATAAAATTCAGGATAAATCTCTGATTGAATAACAACAAAACACTATTAATAAGCTTTAGATAAAAGTGAACTTCTAAAACATAAGAATATCTATCTCAAATCAACAGGTAAGACCATACTTTTAAAACTCTTAACAGCAGTTTCATTAAAACAAGAAGCAAAATCCCAAAAAAAAAGCATTTCTTAACAATATTATGGAACATTTTTTTCTGAAATGTGGCTACTAACGTTAGATTAGAAAATAATTACAAGCATAATTATTGGAAAGTAGAAGATGAAAATATTGGCAGCTTATATGACTATTCTCTAGAAAATTCAAAAGGATCAATTAAAAAACAGAAATGAAAGTTTAGTAAATTGACTGGATACAGAATAAATGTTGAGAATATGCCAGTGATGATCAGTTAGAAAATATTTGTGATACAATGTTAATGAGAACTGCTGGCTTTAACACACACACACACGTGCGCAATTATGTTAATATTGAAATAGAAATTTATGGAGAGCTACAGAGATGGATGTAAGTAAATTACTTAACTTCACTAATGTTAGTCAAACAACATTAAATTAAGAAATCCTTCACACCTGTAATTCCAGCACTTCGGGAAGCCAAGGCAGGTGGATCACAAGATCAGAAGACCAAGACCATCCTGGCTAACACAGTGAAACCCTGTCTCTACTAAAAACACACAAAATTAGCCAGCCGTGGTGGCATGCACCTGTAATCCCAACTACTCAGGAGGCTGAGTACTCAGGAGAATCACTTGAACCTGAGAGGCGGAGGTTGCAGTGAGCTGAGATCCCATCACTGCACTCCAGCATGGACAACAGAGCGAGACTCCATTTCAAAATAAAAATAAAAAAAAAGAAAGAAAGAAAGAAAACCTGGTTGTCATTCACCTGTGAGTTTTCTATAGAGCAGCCCAGGTGAGAAAAGTTTTATTGAAACAATCAACACAGGGCATAGGTGCATATACAACTACCTTCAACTGGGGACTCATATTTGAAAACTCGTTTCTTCTGGCCACGGTATCTTCATAAGTACACAGATCTCTCCCAGTGCACTTTAAGCTCCACATTCCACCTTAGTTTCAACCTCTTACAGAATGATCACCTGCTTTTTCAAGTTGTCTTTTAAAAGTGGGTTTTGTAAATGGTACATATCCTGTATTTTAAGGGAAGTCACCTTAAGTCAACTTCCCCACATCTGGTTTACATCAATCCAGGCCAAGAGCTAGAAAGGTAATTCTACTGTCACTGATATGTCAAAGCTTGAGATATTTATAATGGGATTAGAGATTTTTTAAAATTTTGTGCTTTCATTATATTTTTCAATTTTCTATGATGAATAGATATTAGTTTTGGAATTTTTAAAGATCTTAATCCATCCCTTTCCCTCAATCTCTATTTAGTATCTCTCAGCAAACCTCCCCAGGAAATGTCTCAAGTTTCAAATTTCAAAACACATCTCAAACCTTGCCAGCACTTCTCTCTATGGCTGCCTTCTGGTCCAAGGCATGGTCATCTCCTTCTGGAAGCTATAATGAACTCCTGATTCATCTCACCACACCATCTCCTGCTGCTATGAGTTCTCCAATCCAATATAGGTCAAGATGGCGTCTCTATAAGCTGAGAGGCAGCAAATATTGTGAACGAGCAGGCAAACCATAGGCAGAGGTGAGGGCCATGGAGTCAAGAGATGGATCATGACACCCACAAGAGAAACAGAAGAGTGGTCCAGGCCCATTCAGTTCCAACAGCAAACCATGTTCATTCTCCTAATAAATTCCTCCTTCCTGGCTTTATCTGAGTAGCTGTCTGAGCCCAGTGAAAACAGACTAAAAGAATAAGCAAATAAGCAAAGATTGGACATGTTTTAAATAGAAAACTAGTAAGTGAGCTTAAAGACTCATTCAAGGTAACAGTTTATGGGGTTCTATGAGGCAACATTTAAGTCCATGTGAAATTATCAATCATCCAATAAATGGATCTGGGTAAGCTGGAAAGAAGAGACAATTTCAAGTTAGATCCATGCAACAAAACAAGTCGATTTTTCTTTTTACTTATAATTTATGTTTGTTTTTAGATATATAATTGTATAATTTAGTTAAGCATGTTTACTCATATATGTGTCAAAAATACCATAAGTAAAAATAAAAGGCAAATGGCCAGGTATTACCTGATATTGCAATATATGTGATAAAATTATGATCTTGTCAAAAAAGACATTCTTATTAATCATGAATAAGAAAAAGAATGCCTCCCTTTGAAAAATGAGCAAAGAACATGAGCAGACACTTAATAATAGAAAAAAAATATGTGGCCAATAAAAATGAAAAAAGTTCAACTTTATACTCAATAATTGTGAAATAAAAGAATGTGAATAAAATTGGCAAATATGAAGATAAAAGATGGTATTTATTATTGGTGAGGGTGTCACTATGAGACAGGCACTCATGCTCTGCTAATGGAAGTATAAATTGGAACCAGAATTATCACTGTTCTTAAAACATATTAAAATATTAATATCCACTCCTAGAAACTTGTGTGTGTCCAGCACAAGCAAGGACTTATTTCCAAAGACGTTTATTGCAGTATTACTTACAACAGTGAGGACCTGGCAACAACCAACAAAATTAGCAAATGAGAACATTTAAAACATCCTAAGTCTATTTAATGACATTGGAGAATTATCATGGCCATTGATTTTAAAAACAGCTCACAAAATAATAAATTTAGTATGATGCCAATTTCATTGTTATGCATTTCTATGGAGATAGAATAAAACCTGTAATAAAGATAAAATAAAATGTTAACAATGGCTATATGGTGATATTATGGATAAATATTGTAATCTTTCTAATTTTTTTCTGTTTTTCTAATAGTTCACAAAAGTAATGCATACATCCTCATGGCAATCTGGAAGAGAGACTGTAAACACACACACTTGTATGTACATAGGTAGGTTTTCATTATCCTAAAAACTAATAAAAAGAATTATCAGGAGTGAGTCCATGGAGACTCAAATAATGTCAAGCAGTTTAAAACAGTTTTGTTAAAGCTCTCTTCCATATTCCTGCTACCTTCTTATTTTAAAATAAATTTTGTCTCAATCATTTTAATTATATAAAGCCATTTTGGGATTATCTATATGCATACTTACACTAGTCTGTTCTTGTACTGCTATAAATAAACACCTGAAACTGGATAATTTATAAAGAAAAGAGGTTTAATTGGCTCACAGTTTTGCAGGCTGTACAGGAAGTGTGGCTTTTGAGGCCTCAGGAAACTTACAATTATGGGGGAAGACAAAGGGGAATCAGGTGCATCCTACATGGCCAGAGCATAAGGAAGAGAAAGTAGGGGAAGGTGCCACACACTTTAACCAGGCAGATCTCGTGATAACTCACTATCATGGGAATAGCAAAGGGGAAATCCGTCTCCGTGATCCAATCACCTCTTACCAGGCCCCTCCTCCCACACTGGGATGGCAAGTCAACATGAGTTTTGGGAGGGGATACAACTCCAAACCATATCAATACTCCTGTGTGCAATGCCAGACACATGGTGAGTCCTCAATAAATATTGGTTGGAAGAATGAATAAATGCTACAGCACAGATGAGGACAAGCGTCTTCTAACCCTTTGAAGGTAATTTCTTGACATAAGTTTGAATACATCTAAATAGACTATTGGTCCTGCTGTTTAACTACTTTTAGAAATGTCTTAATATTAACTACTTTGAAAACAAAAATCATTATTTGTGGCAGATGCTCTCTAAAATTTAATTGGTTTAACACCTATAATCCCATGCAGCAAGTTAATTTACTTAGCTACTTGGGGGCACATTTTGCAATTAATACTTTCCTGTGAGTTCATGGTGATGCTCATTGCTTAAACCCAAATGATTCACAAAAGCATCATTGAAATTTTTTATAACTGCAGCACTGGGTGACAGTAACACCTGTGGTGAAAATTTTTCAAGATAAATTACCTGGACCCAGCTCTATAATACAGGAGTTAATCAATCAATCATGCACTTGTAGAGATGGTACCAGAAATTATGATGGTGGGCCAGGGTGGGGGGTGATTTGCCTTTGCTTATAGATTCTAAGGCCCACATTTATAAAATAGTGAGATCGTCTGACACAATAAACTCTGAAAATATATAAACATGACGCAAAATGTATCCCTGCTTACCTAGCAAAACATATTAATACGGTCATCACAAAAGCATACAAAATTTTCACAGCAGAATCTCATTAAAAGATGTACTCACTATCTACTTATCTATGACCCAGCTCTTATCCCAAGCCTACTGAGAGATATTCATTGTATAAATCTTACAGTCACAGATATAAATGTAATTTTCTTTATTTTCATATATAAAGAACTTGTAACCAGAGTAATAAGAAAAAAAACCTAATCTAGTTATTTGTGGTACCAGCTGCCATGATGGCCTTAGTGATCTTTGCCTTCTTGTATACCTAGCTTAGGTAGTCCCCTCTCATACCAAATAGGGGTGACCTGTGTGACCTAGAACAGTGTTCCCAAACTTTTTGGCACCAGGGAGCATGGAGGAGGTGATGATTTCAGGATGATGCAAGAGCATTACATTTATTGTGTACTTCATTTATATTATTGTTACATTGTAACATACAATAAAATAATTATACAACTCACCATAATGTAGAATCAAGGGGAGCCCTGTGCTTGTTTTCCTGCAATTAGACAGTCCCATCTGGGGGTGATAGGAGACAGTGACAGATCATCAGGCATTAGATTCTCATGAGGAGGACACAACATAGACCCCTTGGGTGTGCAGCTCAAGTGAGTAACGGGGAGCAGCTATAAATACAGATGAAGCTTCACTGTCTCATCCACTGCTCACCTCCTGCTGTGGCAGCCCAGTTCCCAACAGGCCAGTATCAGTCTGTGGCCCAAGGGTTGGGGACCCCTGACCTAGAAGATATTGTTGAAATGAAGGTATGTGACTTCTGAGACTAGGTCCTAAGATGCCTTGCAATTTCTGCTTTGTCCCAGATAGCCTGTTATGTAGACACTCAAGTAGCATACGGCTTGGTCGGGAGAGTGAGGGAGTCCACATTTAAGAAACTAAGAGATTGCACCACAGCCTCATGAGTGAGCCATCATGGAAGCAGGTCCTCTGACCCCACATCCTTGTCACACTGTCAGATGACTGCAGCCCTGGCCAGCATTTTTACTAGAACCTCATGAGAATCGCTAAGCCAGGACCATTCAGCTGAGCCACTACTCAATTCCTGATTCTCAGAAACTGAGTGATAATAAATATTTTTTAATTCAAGCTGCTAACTTTGGAAGTAATTTGTTGTGTAACAATGAATAACCAATGCATGCCTTCTAAGAAAACGCATTTAAATTGGTGATTAATCTGTCATTTTAGTGTAGAAATTGGTTACTTCAGAATTCTCTACTTTTTCTTCTTTCTCTCTAGGAGACAGCAGGAAGCTAAATTCCAGGGACTTCATTTAATCTCCTGCTATTGGAGAAAGGGTCTCCTGACCATTAATTTCCATATTAATTAGGACGATTTGGGCTATAAATAACAGAATGGCAGAATCAAAATTGTTCAAATAAAATGCATTTTTAGCTCATAACAATAAGTTTCAAAGTAAGTACTTCCAAAATCAGGTAATTCAGCAGCTCAGCAACCTCGGGGCTTTTGGTGGTTTCTATTCTCTTGGTCTCTCCTTTATGGTTCCTCTTCCTGTGGATCATCTATTCTTATCCTTTAACCATTTTCTTTTTAGATTTTTGGTCATTTTCTTATTAAATTCTAGGAAATCTTTGTATAGTAGAAGGTTAACTTCTTGTCTGTGATATAGGTTGCACTATTCCCCAGTTTATCCCCATTTTACTTTGCTTTTGATATTTTTGATCATACATATTTTTAATTATATGCTTAAATTTATCGGGTTTTTTTTTTTTTTTTTTAATGGCTTCTAGATTTTGAGTCACATGTAAAATGTCTGCTCCCTGGCCAAGGTTACCAAGCAATGATCTCCTGATTTCTTCCAGTGCTTTTATGGTTTTATTTTATCTTGGCTCACTGCAATTTCCACCTCCCAGTATCAAGCAATTCTCCCTGCCTCAGCCTCCTGAGTAGCTGGGATTACAGGCGCCCATCACCACGCCCGGCTAACTTTTGTATTTTTTAGTAGAGATGGTATTTCACCATGCTGGTCAGGCTGGTCTTAAACTCCTGACCTCAGGTGATCTGCCCGCCTCGGCCTCCCAAAGTGCTGGGATTACAGGCGTGAGCCATCAGATCCAGCCATTAATTTAGTTTTGATTCGTTCATTCACTCATTCATTCATTCATTTGTACTTTTATTATTTATTCATGCATTTATAGTTTATCTTGGTATACAGATTTGTGGTATGGGGGCCACTAAGTTTTCCTTCAAAGTCTCCACACTGCTTATGGAGCAATTCACACATCCCACCATACTCCCTTTTGACATCACACAATGCTAGCTCATAATCACCACCCCACTTTCCCATGCAGAACAGCAGTTACAGACAGCTTTTAAACCTCTACGACAATTCAGTGAAGCTGCATCATATGCTTCAGAACAGGAGCCAGCAAACTGTGGCAGGTGAGGCCAGATCTGGCCTGTCATTTGTTTTGTAAATAAAGTTTTATGGGAACACAATCACATCCACTCATTTATGTATTGTCTATGGCTTTTTTTTTTTGTACTGCAATGGTAGAATTAAACAGTTGCAACAGAAACATATAGCCTTCAAAGCCTCAAATATTTAGTATTTATATTTAGAAAGTTTCCCAACTCTTGCTTTAGAGTTTACAGAACACTTGAACCTACATTAACTATTAAAGCCACACCAGCCTCTTGAGAAGGTGTCACCTGTAAAGAATATGAGACCAGGCCGGGCGCAGTGGCTCACACCTGTAATTCCAACACTTTGGAAGGCCAAGGTGGGTGGATCACCTGAGGTCAGGAGTTTGAGACCATCCTTACCAACATAGTGAAACCTCGTCTCTACTAAACATACAAAAATTAGCTGGGCGTGGTGGTGGACACCTGTATTCCCAGCTACTCGGGAGGCTGAGGCAAGAGAATTGCTTGAACCCAGGAGGCGGAGGTTGCAGTGAGCCGAGATCACACCATTGCACTCTAGCCTCGGCAACAGAGTGAGACTCTGTCTCAAAAAAAAGAAGAAGAAGAATATGAGACTGGCAAAGATTAAGTAGGTCATGAGGGGGCAGACCCAGGAAACAACCCAAGTCCTGTCACTTAAATTCCACAGATGCTTCTCTGTACAGGTAATTAATGGTTTTCAAAGTCTTTTCACATGCCTTAATTCTCTTGATATTTCCAATAATCCCATGAAGAAAGTCAACTGAGTTACAGAGAGGGTAAGTAAAGTCTCTAAATGCTCAGCGCTTTTAAGCGGTAGAGCTAGCATCAGAAACCAGGTATCTAGCAAAAATATTTTTTAAATTTCCTGTTCTTTCTACATCTCATTGCCAGTATCTTAACGCAAATTCTAGCCCAGTCCAGCTCAGAATACTCTCAGCATCTCAGCTATTCTCTAGTTGAAGTTAATATAGAGATCTTTAAAAAAAAAAAATGCTATTTGTCAAAAGAAAACAGAATTAAGCTGAGAAAAGGGAAGAAATAGTAGGAGGGAAAGAGAGAGCCCGAAAGCAGATTTTTAAATACAATTAGAGTAAATATATACCTACTCTTCAAAGCAAGTAAGAAAGGAAGAATTGGAAAAGTGGCACTGAATTTCCTCTGGCCAGGGACGCCCACCAGCACAGATGTAAAACCTTTCCCCAGTTACTTCCAGCCAAACTAAGAAAGCATGCTGCACCCCTGTTTGCTAACTTTCTCAAGGCAATGTTTCTCTTTTGCGAGAACCAGGAGGGTTCACACTGGGACCAGAAAGAGGGATATTAAGTGCATTTTTTAAAGCTATCTTTTTAATAAACTGTATCCATAATATCTAAGCAATTCACACCATTCCCCCACAGACTTTCTATGTTTCCACCCCACTGGCCCAACGGCTCAATAAAGTCACATCTTTCTGCTATTAATAAGGCAGTTCACCTCAGGTACCTCTTTAATTTCCTGTGTGTTTTTTTTTCTCCAACGCAAAGTTAATTTACTTTATCCCTTATCCCAAGAATGATAACAGGGTTTCTATAAAAGTGAACATTCATGATCAAAGGGAAGCTTGTATTATAAACAAATTATTACAGCCGGGCTCCCTTTGAAATATTTTAACTTAATTAAGCTCAAACACTTTTGGCAAAGGTTTAAAAACTTGAGAGTAATTGAAGAGCCATTTCAGTTTGGCTGGATTTTTCTTTTAATGTTGGAGTGGAGGGAGGGTAGGTTATATGGTTACAGCCTACAAAGCTGCGCTGATACTGTTTTTTTGTTGCTACCTTTTTAAACAAAAGACATTAAGCAAAATTAAATTTGGGGATGATGGAATTGGTACATAGCTTGATTACAGTGGTAGTCTATATGACTGTGTACATTTGTCAAAACACATAGAACTGACATTAAAAGAGTTAAATTTTACTATGTGTAATTCATACTTCTATAAACCTGACTTTATATATATATATTAAATTGCACTTTATGTTCTGGGGTACATGTGCAGATCACGCAGCATTGTTACATAGGTACCTACATGGCAATGTGGTTTGCTGCCTCCATCCCCCTATCACCTATATCTGGCATTTCACCCCATGTTATCCCTCCCTATCCTCCCTACCACCCGATATCCCTCCTCTATTCCACCCCCAACAGACCCCATTGTATGATGCTCCCCGCCCCCGTGTCCATGTGTTCTCATTCTTCAACACCCACCTATGAGTGAGAACATGCGATGTTTGATTTTCCGTTCCTGAGTCAGTTTACTGAGAATGATGGTTTCCAGATTCACCCATGTCCCTACAAATGACACGAACTCATAATTTTTAAGGCTGCATAGTATTCCATGGTGTATATGTGCCACATTTTCCTTGTCCAGTCTATCATCAGTGGGCACTTGGGTTGGTTCCAGATCTTTGCTATTGTAAACAGTGCCACAATGAACATACATGTGCATGTGTCTTTATAATAAAATGAGTTATAATCCTTTGGATATACACCCAGTAACAGGATTGCTGGGTCAAATGGAATTTCTATTCCTAAGTCCTTGAGGAATCACCACACTGTCTTCCACAATGGGTGAACTAATTTATACTCCCACCAACAGTGTAAAAGTGTTCCTATTTCTCCACATCCTCTCCAGTATCTGTTGTCTCCAGATTTTTTAATGATCACCATTCTAACTGGCGTGAGATGGTATCTTAATATGGTTTTGATTTGCAGTTCTCTAATGACCAGTGATGATGAGCATTTTTTCATATCTTTGTTGCCCTCATATATGTCTTCCTTTGAAAAGTGTCTGTTCATATCCATCACCCACTTTTGAATGGGGTTGTTTTTTTTTTTTTTTTTCTTATAAATCTGTTTTAGTTATTTGTGGATTCTGGATATTAGCCCTTTGTCAGATGGGTAGATTGCAAAACTTTTTCCCATTCTGTTGGTTGTGAGTTCATGCTAATGATTGTTTCTTTTGCTGTACAGAAGCTCTGGAGTTTAATTAGATCCCATTTGTCTATTTTGGCTTTTGTTGCCAATGCTTTTGGTGTTTTAGTCATGAAGTCCTTGCCTATGCCTATGTCCTGAATGGTTTTGCCTAGGTTTTCTTCTAGGGTTTTTATGGTGTTAGGTCTTATGTTTAAGTCTTTAATCCATC
>PVKV010019548.1:0-41960 GCA_004027835.1 Alouatta palliata | reverse complement strand
AAAACTATGTCGAAATTACACTAAAATTCAAATTGGACTCACACACCAGCGGACTACAGAAATAAGCAAAAACATTATACTTAACTTTTTTTCTCTGTAGATTACACAGAACTTAAGAAATAATTTATAAAACAAAGCACTGAGACACAGATAGTTGATTTGTTTTTAGTATGTGAAATGCAGTTCCAGGCATTTTTTTCCCTAGCTTTTGCCTTACGGGGTCCTCTTCCATCCCCACAACTTTCCCACCCTCCAGCTCCAAATTTTTCTTTAATCTTATATTGTTTTTTCCCAGACTTGATTCGCCTTGGTCATTATCTTCATATTTTTGAAGTGTTTCATATTCTTGCCCTTATTATTACTTAAACTTTATTACTCTTTCTACTTTGAACTGAGCATAATCAACTCACACTACTTATATGTTAAAAGATTGGTAAGCTTTATTGTTTGATTCTTGACGTTTTTATGGTTTTTTTTTAAATGATTGCAGGAAAATCAGTAAAAAGGAATCATTTTTAATTATAGAATCTTAGGGACCATAATATCTTATAATCCTGTTAAATAAACTATTTGAGATAAGTAATCCATACTGGTATCATATTGAAGAAGGACAGATGCTAGTTTCTTATATGCTTGGAGAAAAACTTCTGAAATAAGGTCTAAGAGAAGTCAGGTGGCTTATGATGGTTACAGGATAGGGATGTTGATTGTACAATAACCCATTTTCACATTAATCACTTTGGCTTTAAGTTAATTAGTTTTATAACTTGGAAAAAGACATTGGTATTTTAAAAGCCATACTTTAGGTGACATTTTATTAAATAGAGATTATGTTTTCAAAAACAAAATATGGACCATGTAATACTCTAAATTTATGCCTTTTTTTTTTACTTTAAAAAAAATTGGGCTATTTTACTATATATGGTATTGGAAAGGAAAATATAAGCAAAACTTGCATTTCTTAACAGGTCTACTATGTGAATGTCACCTTTACTATTTTATCACATTACTTCACAACATGGAGAAATTCAAATTTAAAATGTTAGCCTATTTTGAATTTTTAATGTAAAGTATTATTAATATGTTATAATTTTAAAATTATATTTCATTCAACAAATTTGTAGGCCATTTCCTATATTCAAATGTAAGAATTTTTTTTTTACAATTTCATCTCATAATAATGAAAACTTTTTCTGATGACCTCCTAAACTATCACAACCCTTATAATTGCTTACTAAACATTTGTCTTCATGTTTTAAAGAAAATTACTAGAATTTCCAATTTCCTTTGGATTTTTTAAATTATGTATTTTTGTACTTTAGTTCTTCAAACCAGAATTTTGGTAATAAAGATTTTTCAAGTATCAAGTAATTGAATCAATCTAAAAAATAATTTTTCTAAATAAATATTATAATAAAATAGTAAATTAGAATTGCATTAAAATTAGCATTGTTTGCAGTTTTTACATAACCTTTGGAACTGATTTTGAATATAATACCTTACACAACTTTTGCTATTTAGTTCTGTTATGATTTTAACTTTTTTTTTGTCATTCTAAAGGTAAATAAAATATATTTTGAATGGTGAGAATTTATTGTAGTTTGCCTTTCAAAATACCTGGCAATAATTTATAATCAAATTATTACTTTTGAAAGGTAAATCTAATTTTCTAGATAAAATCAATGTCAACTATACTAAATGCGATGATAAACCACATTTAGTGATCACATGTTCAATCAAAAATTTAAACCAGTCATAGAAAAAGTATATTCATTAATATAATAGATTTTATAGTATAAAACACATATAGTATTTGCTCAACAGCATCAAGTTCAATTTTAAAAATACATCTGTTTATTCCTTTTGGGGATACAATTAAGGTCACTTTATTATCATATGTAGAAAATGAGACTATTCATTTAATTCACCAAATAATTTACATTAAAGAATATTACTGATCTACACATACATTACACTGAAAATTGGCAATTGCTGTATTTTTTAAACAACTAATTGATTTCAAAATAAGATTAAAATTTTAAAAAGTCAATTTCATGGTTCACCTAATTATTATATAATTTAATTCAGCAAATATTTCTTGGAAAACCACTATGTACAAAAAATTATTGCAACTGGAATCTGAAAATTGAGAAATCATGGCTGTATCTGTATTTCCTTCAGAAGTTCTTATAAATTAAATAGGTTTTAGCAGAAGAAAATATGTATGTAATAAATTTTAGTAGGATAAGTGTGTCAATTCAAAATTACAAATTAGTTATAATATCATCACAAATATGTGAATTCTTTGTGTATATTAAAATACGATTGTGACCAGTTCACAGAAAATATAAATAATCAGATATATTCAAATTTCTTTCCTTTGATGAAGTAGAAATAATTTTCTATGGCTTAAAGCACCTTCATCATAGGTAGATCGTTTTGGTATGTCATCAGATTCCAAGAGCCAAAAAGGCACCTATACAATCCATGGAATCAAACATGACTAATTAAGATTCCGTATTTCTTGGAAAAATCAAAGGAAAAAAGTAGAAAATTTAACCATGTTAAAGAGTGTTGTGACACTAATAATTATGGATTTACGATAGTTTTTTTGCATAATTACCGGATAGTTAATGAGTTTGGTGGTTTTCTTCAGCAAGATAGAGAAGTAGTAAAACATGGTTCACCATTTAAATTTTGGTAAGAATAAAAGTGAATTGTCATATGTAACTCTTCTTTTAATTTACTAAACAAATAGAGTATGAAAATAAGTAAATATTTGTGTCCAGTTCTGCTCTTTACTATTAACTGCTATACCACTTTACTAATTCTTATCAAAGTTAATCTTTAATAATACTAAACAAGTTATACCAAGTATACTGAATTTTCTAAAGAAAGAATTCAAACTGCTTTAACTGATAATTATCAAATGGCTATCTCAATGCCGAATTTGCTGCCTTTAACAAATAACAAGTTTATTGTAATAAGTTAGATACCTCTAGGTAATTTTGATGGTAAGGTGGCCCATCTGGACCAGCCACGGCAGAGACACTGGCTGCAGCAGGTGAGACACAGCCAGGGTTATGCTCCCTGGAGCAGGCAGGGATCCCACCCCCTTTCAAGCTGGTTGAGTGGTAGCCCTTCTTTCCCAGGCACAGCTGCAGCCACCCAGCCATGGCTGTGAACCCGGGGATCCCTGTGCTCTGGGGGAAGCCCACCCCATACCTCCATAGTTTTGGAAGTTCCTACTCTTGCTTCCTGGACTCTCCCCACTCATGGCATCTTCTCCAATTTGGTGCAAGGCTGAGGCAAAGCCCAGGCACTGTCAGGACCCGCCAGGTGTGCCTATGCTTGGGGTGGTGCTGACATTCCAGCCCGCTGCCGCATTGGCCCCTTCCAGACTTTAGGTACTGACAAGCACAGGAGGGAAGACAAGGGGTTCTAAGGGCAGTTCCCTGTGGACCCACAGGTGCCCCTCCACAGGAACAGCCTGGGCACTTTGGACAACATGATTGATGATGGTGAGAGGAAGACAGACTCCTGGGCAGAAATGGATGGGTCCCCATTGAAGGCCTACCTCAAAGCCAGAAAAGGCCTAAAGCATAGGGCCAGGCTGTCAGTTCTGGGTGGAGTCCACCTCTGGGATTTAGAACTTATGGTGCTTTTTCCAGACCCAGCCATGGCCAATCAGCACACACTTTCTCTCTTCTGAAGTCCATAAACCACCCCAACACATACACCGCAACTCCCTACACAGACTCAGAGAGAGAACTGAACAACCAGCTGTGGAAAGGAGCTACCCACTTTGAGTCTCATTAACTTGTAGGGACAACCTGCCTATGAAAAGGAGCTATCCACTCCACATCTCCTTTCTGATGAGAGCTGGAAAAGAGCTACCCACTCTGGGTCTGGAATAACCTGCCTGCAGAAAGGAACTACTCATGTCGGGTCTCCTGAGAGCTGTTCTGGTGCTCAGTGAAGCTCCTCTCCACTTTGCTCACCCTCCAGTTTTCCCTGTACCTCATTCGTCCTGGACACGGGACAAGAAATCTGGACCTGTTGAATGGCAAATGGCAGGACTAAAAGAGCTGTAATACAAACAGGGCTGGAAAGCAACCCCCCATTCACCACATTGTAGGCAACAAGGAGAGAAGAGCTGTGGCCCTCTGGGAAACCCCGCCTAGGGGTTCCCTGAGAAGGCACTATGACACCTTCTTTGGGGCTCTCCAGTTCCTGGCATCTCCAAGCTCCTGGAAACCACTGCATTTGCCTCTTCCAGATGTGGGTACCCACAGTAGAAGCTACATGCAGTACATCTGGTCCCACTGTAGCCTTGCATGGAGATGGCACCTGTGCCAGCACCTGGAGCTACCTGCCCCACCATAGCAGCTGGCATCTTCACAGCTGCTATCAGTTTAACCAAATAATCTTGGCAAATCAGTCTAGTTTCAGCAGATGTTCACTAAGAGATAGATACATGATAAATCATAGACAGATGATTAGATAGATGACACATAAAATCTCTTTACATAAAGCGAACTGGCAAATAGCTAATTTTAACCAGGGAACTCACTGGTAACCTTCATCTTTAGATAGTTGGTTATTAATTCGTAGAGAATAAACACAGAAAGGATGATGATAAAAATAACTTATTTGCATATTGTAATTTTGCACTAGTACTTTAGATAACTTAGTGGTGTGAAAAGATAAAATATGAATGAAGAAATAGCAATTTTAAAGAATTTTATAAGTTACGGTGACATAAAATTAAGTGTATGTTGTTGTTATTTTTGTGGCAGTTTGTTAGCCATCTTATAGCATTTATATGTCTGCTCTATTTGTTGAGAGAAGGTTACCAGGAAAAAGCAAGGGCTTCTGGAACAGAGTGAATTACACACTCAAAAACCTTGTTAGCCACTGTTTAGGAAACTTAGATATATGTTATAACTCTCTGAAGCTTAGTCTCCTCATTTATTAAATAGGATGGTCTAATGCCAACCTAATCAGAATGTGGCAGGTGACTTCCTGAGATAGGCAAAGGTAAATTTGTATGGAGAATCTCTCTTCAGCAACCAGTTAAGACAGGTAGAGTACATTTCCTTCTACCCTTTCCACTTCCTTCTTTTCCTCATGCAGCCTGTCTTGCCAACCTGTGTCATAGATGATTATGAAATAATTAGAATAA
Organism: Alouatta palliata; assembly: GCA_004027835.1. Lineage (NCBI taxonomy): Eukaryota > Metazoa > Chordata > Mammalia > Primates > Atelidae > Alouatta > Alouatta palliata. The sequence goes on along the minus strand of PVKV010019548.1, from coordinate 36,775 downwards.
AAGTATCATATCATTTTGTCTTTTCTTTGTACTCTTTTCAGTCTTTAATATAATTCTGACACATCTATTAGTCTTTTCATTTTAAATAAAAGAATTGTAATGAAATATATTTAAAAAGACTTTAAAAACACATAATGGCTAAATAGCTATAGAAGTTTCAATTAATCAACAAAGGTAGAATTCACAAAGTCAGTTCTCATGAACCCAGAGTATATAACAATTTCAGCAGCTTTTTTTCTTTTAAAAGTTGATACAAAAGAATATGATAAAATACATGTAACTTAGGATGAGAAGCAGTCCACACCTTTTATAATCTGTATGGTATATTATGTGAGTGAATTGATAAAAATACATTTTTCAGTGCATATAATTTAGTAATTCTTCTTAGATTTTTAATCTGTATTTGAGTTATCAGTGGGAAGAATAATATAAACACTTTTTTTCTTCAAAAGTGTATCTTAATTAAATTATTGTTAGTGCTTAATGCTTGTCCTATATAAAAAATAACATTTGCCTTCTGCACATTTCCATGTGCTGTTATTCAGTCTTTTAAACTTGTGACTGGACCTAAAATGATGATTTTTTTAAAAACCTTCAGATGTTTTCTGGAAGTGATGCCCTTTTGAAAGTAAGGATGCTTTTCCCAGAACTATAAAGTTATAAAAATTGAAGTAGATTTAATTAAAAGAATCAATGAGATAAACTTCTCATTATTTAGAAAGATAATTCATTCAGACAAAAGGGGGGAAAGAAATAGTAATTTTGAACACTGATAAATACTTTATTGTGCGTTCCTTGTGCTTCTATTATAGCAGATTAATCTGATATGTGCAATTGTAGAAAAATGTTCGAAATTCAAACCCTTTTGTTGATTCTTATCAAAAATATAATCCATGCTTGCAGCTAGATTTTCACATTTTAGCTACACTTCATAAGTTATATGAAAACAAAACTTTCTATCAACATTATTATTTATTTTTATTATTTAAGTAAAAATGTAAAAAAAAAAAGTAACATTCAACATATGGAATTATATGGTATGTTACTTTCTGCTGTTAATGTTTTAATTTATAGGAAAACCTACTTATACAATTGTATTAATGCAAAAACAGGACAGGAATCTAAAGAGTTAAATAAGGGGGAAGATTAAACTTTAAAAATAAAAAAGCTTGGTCTGGAAAATATTTAGATTAAACTGTGTGGTTATACTTTCCTTATGTAGGTGTGCAGATATTTAAATATATGAAAAAAACTGCATATGTTTTCTCTTGGCTCTTATAACATTTTTGGTTTGCTTCTGTGGTTTAAAAGAGATTTTCAGAAAGTTCTAACTCTTCTACAATAAAAGCCAGTGTCAGAATTTGATCTCTGCCTACCTGATTGAAGAGAATTAAACTTTAATGCCACATTCTGGAGTCTAGGGTGATAGTACTTTTTCATCAAAGACATTGGCCAGTAAGGAAATAAAAAAAAAATTGCTCATGCTTCTTATTGTCAGTGGAATTACTGTATCTCCACAGGTCAGGGTATCAGTACATTTGCAGCATACTTTAGTTCTTTAGCAGTATTTTTTGTAGAGCAATTTATATAGCTGAAAATTCTTGCCTTCCAATTTTAAAATGATTTTGATATCTCTTTATCCATAAAAGTTTTCCAAGCTTCTCCCAGAATTTTTGGCTTCAGCAGAGCTGTAAAAATGATAGTGATATTTTAGAAGATAAAAGAATTATATTGTGAGTTTTTTTAATCTGAAAGATCTGAGTATTTGTGTATTTGTGTGTCAGCATGTATAATACAGACAAAGAAAGAGAGTGTCAAACAAAGAATATCATTAGTGTTACCCATTTCTGTAGAAAGATATTCATTTTGCTTACTTTTATAAAACTGCAGATTAAACTGTCCAATTATACCTTATTTATGTAGGAGTTCAGATACTTAAATACATGAAAAATATTAAAACTGCAAATCTTTTGGCTCCTATACCATTTGCATTTGACGTAGATAGATAGAGACATGGATATAATTACGTTAAGTGTATATGTACTAAGATATATATATCATATATATTCAGAATAGCACAGGTGTATATTGCATCATATATGGTCTACTCAGTGTACACAGATCAATTTTTTAAATTAACTTTACTTATTAAATATTTGTTAGATGCTTGCAACCTAGCATATACTAAAGGTTTATGAATTAATTACATAAATATCTTAAATGAATAAGCTTACAATATTTTAGTAAAACCTGTAAACAAATGTAAGAGTATATAAGCACAACACACAACAAATACATAAAGTTTCAATGAAATAATAAAGTAAATTAAACGTACTCTATTTTGAGAGATTGTGTAAGGCTTTAACAGGAGGTATTCTTTGACCTCAATCTCAAAGGATGAGGTCATCACGTTGATGTATTTGGTATCACAGCTTATGAAAGAAATGGAAGCAAAGAAAGATGAGATCTGATGGATTACAAAGAATCATCATTTAAATAAAAAACATAGTGGAAGTAAAACGAAATAGGATATGTGAGGTCAGATGGAGCCAGATCTTACGGAAAATTGTAAAAGATGCTTATTGAACTGATGAAATTGATTCTATAAACAATGAGAGAGGATCCTTTCAAAGTTTGTATGTACAAGGAGTTAAATGGTCAAATTTGTGTTCTAGAAAATAACTTTTGGGAGAGAGGTGTCTGGTTAAAGAGACAAAGTACCAAGTAGTGCAGTGATCAAGGTGAGGGGAATGTGAGTCCAGCAAAAGCAGTGTAGTGGGACAAGACAGGGTACAATCCACAGAATTTGGAAGGTAAAAATAAAATATTCTGCTATTGATTAAATGTCAGAGTAGAATGAAAAGTCTATTATGACTATTTTATTTAGGCTGGAGTAATTATGTGGACTCAAATGCAAAAATACCCTGAGCATTTACGTAATAATTATTATCTCCAGTCCAGGTGGGAAGAGAATTATGGGAGGCAGGAGACTGAGGATCTTTTCCACTTGGACTGGAGATTCCACTTGGACTAGAGGTGATGAGTTCAATTTACCATGAGTTCTTAACTCAATTTTTTTAAAGCTAATGATAAAAAAACAAAAAACAAAGTAAGAGGCAGAATAAATCTTCAAACCAGGTCTGTAGATGTAGGAACACAGTAAATTTTAGAATTAATGTGCACAGAACTTCATGGATAACATGGCATCCGTCACATATGCTTTCTTACTCTTTTTATGTTTATTTAAATTGATCTAATCACATTTCAAGAATTAGAAGCTTTGTGTAACTTAAAACATATGGGAAGGACTCTATAGATCCATAAATTGCTTATTTTATACATTTTTTTGGTATCTCCTAAGCTTTTTATATCGCTGTGGATTAAATTTATTCACCATTAATTATATTTTAACATCTTTATGAAAAAGAAGATAAGGAAACTCAAAAACCTTGAGGGAGATATGAGTATATAATTTTAGGATTCATAAAATGTATAGGGTAATTGATGAATGAAAGACTTTTGTATCATTCCAAGTTAATATTATGCAGATATTTGTAGGTGTGAAAAAAATTCTCTTTGATTCCTTTAAAGAAATTAACCTGAATAAAAGTGATCTGCTTCTAAATTTGTTACTTAATATTTATTCATTACTTAATATCAATATAAAGAATATAATGAAGAAAATAATGGTTTAATATATGTGTATATAACTTGGTTTGTTCATAAACTTTATATAATATATGAGATATTAACTAGCATCCTTTACCTAGTGTTTCTTTTGAAAACCTAATAATTGGAGCAAGCAGGTAATTTCATGAGTATTGAGGAAGCTCTTGTTTTTTAAAGTCTGAATACCATCTGGCTTGCTGGCAATATGAATAAACAGTTTCACATTTGTGGATTTAGGGATCTCATGATTATACTGCTTATTTAAGATTTGCATGGAGGATTAGGTGATTCAAGCACTTTTATCCAGGCACTGTGGTTTTAACCTATTTTAAATGTTTTATCAAAAGTATTAATAGAAAATAAAAACACATTTTTATAGTCACCTTATAAGTATAATCCTAAACTCAGAAAGAAAATGTAGATAAGCTTTATTTGGCAACTGGTCAATCAGGTGAGATACAAGATGTTAAATATACACTTTTTATTATTTATTTTAAGACATAATAATAGTATGCTTTCAGGAGACAACTATACTGGGAAAACTAAGGATTTCTTTGAAAATTCACCCATTTAATTTCAAACCTGTAGGTCCATGAAAACATATTTAGATAACAAACTGTTCAGGCATACAATGTCTGTGAACAATAATTTCACATCTTTGAACTGGGAACCCTTCCTGGAGGTCAATTTTTGTGTGTCAATTCTTGCAGTGTCTTTAATGTTTAATGATTCTACCTTAAGTCTTAAAGATTAAGAAGATTAAGGCTGTTCTTACTGTCATACTTATTTTTCTTTTCTCACATCTGATCACATTACTTGTTTTTTTTTTTTTTTTTTTCTTTTTTTGGCCAATTGTTTGCTGTCAGACTGTGCATAACATATTTTGCTATGCAGAATATGGAGAATATGATGTGGGGTTTTTCATATTCAGTTCCACATGATTAATTTGAGGAAAGGCAGTTCTTCTCTTTCTGGCTCAGTGTACAGTACCTGACAGAAGTACAGTACTTACATCACAATGTTTAGTATGTTGAAGGTAGAACTGACTGCTATGGGTTAACCTGATTAGAATTCGGTAGGCGGGAGCTGAACTCCATCAGATTTTTCTCCTTGTTCGAAATTCCACAATTTATTGGAGAAATGGATGTGTTCATGACTAACATGAAAAGCACTGACAATAAAAATATAACTGATAGGAGTTTCCCTTCACCACACCCCAGTGAAAAACATTCTACATTGCTTAATTTTCCTAAATTAAACCTAAGTCCCAAATTACAAGAATAGTGTAAAATTGAACTTCAGTAATATGTTTTGGTATCTCTCACACATCTCTGTGTCACACAAAAATATCTGAGGCTTAAGTGGCGTCTAGGATATGCAGAAGAACAACTCTTCATTTTAATGGAAATATTTATATTCAACTCTACATGATTAATTTGAGGAAAGGCAGTTCTTCTCTTTCTGGCTTAATGTACAGTACATGACCAAATATGGAAGTTTAGATACCTCAGAATACAGCCTCTATGTGTATAGGTCTGATATTTCTACCTGATATTTCTGCTATTTCTCCAGCAAAACTGGACGAATTAGAAGCAAGTGTCCATTATTTTCAAAACTTTAAACTCAACTATATGTCAGATAACTTGAGATTCACACTAAACGTTTTAAGTGGTTGATTGCCCTACTGAATCTCTAACTGCTATCTCCCACGCCTGCAGGACTGTTTTATATTTTCTCCCCTTAATGGGTTTTTAAAACACACTGCTAGTCTTTTCTTCCTGAAAGTAGTAGTAGAAAAGCAATTGGTCAGATGTTTCTCTCCTCACTATTTATTCTACAGCCTCTTTCATCAGTAAACCTGTAAGTCTCTTAAAGAGTGGCCCATCCCAGTAGCCGCATATAAATTAGGGACACTAAAGAATTCCAGAGGTAGTTTGCTTCCATGTAAAAAGCACACCTTTCTATTGTGGGGCAAGTTATCAATAAATAACTATGTGAGTTGGATGTAAGTTGGATTTTCAGAAGCATTGTCTTCTTTATTTCAGTACTAACTTAATAATATCTAAATGTACGTTTTTATTTTGTTTACTGTATCAACAGTTTTGAATCAACTTAGTTTCAGCATAGGTTAGTACGGTCCTCCAATTTAGTAGTTACTTCTCATCTGTGTATGCCAGTCCTGCAACTGGGTCAAAACTCATGTCTCAAAATCATCTTGCTCCATTTCTGTAGACTGTTATCATTCTACAATGCATAAACCCTCAGTAAAGCCTCTGCACATATATGGATGAAGTCCTCACATATAGCAGATTTCAGCATGTATGTATTTGTAAAAAATACCACCCTTTGTTTGCTTTTCTCCAAATAAAATTAAATCTAATTTAAAATTCTGCCACAGCTCACTAGGGGATACTAAATTCCAGCCATTGAGTTTACCACCCCACTGAAGTTAATTAAAAGTGTCAAAATCTGTATTAAATTAAGAACAATTAGGAAACAAAGCTTTGGCCATTCCAGATATTTCACCTATGTTTACATGGTCCCTTGACAGTGAAATGTCATAAACCTTGATGCCAATCCTGGATGCAGAGATTAATCATTAAGAAGTTTAAGACTTTGTTCCTCAGAATTCAGTTACTTGAGGTATGCAATAGCAGTCCTCAAAATTTGATGCTGCAAAAACATATGGCATTATATGTGGAAACGTAAAAGAATCCTACTAAAGGGCAATTATCGCTATCTTCTTCAACCAAGAATGGTGTTTCTTCTCTCATACTCAGGATACCTACTTCCTCTCTGTCTTCAACCAGGCCCTTCCTCTTGCTTTTCCTCTGTGATATTTGCTTGCTTTATCTTCTTCTAGGAAACACAAATATTATGTATAATTTCAAAATAAAAGGCAATGTCTATTTCTTTTTCTTTTTCGAGACAGAGTTTCCTTCTTGTAACCCAGGCTGGAGTGCAATGACGCGATCTCAGCTCACTGCAAACTCCACCTCCCAGGTTCAAGTGATTCTCCTGCCTCAGCCTCCTGAGTAGCTATGATTACAGGCATCTAACACCACACCTGCCTTATATTTGTATTTTTGGTAGAGACGGGGTTTTACTATATTGGGCAGGCTGGTCTCAAACTCCTGACCTTAGGTGATCTACCTGCCTTGGCCTCCTAAAGTAGTGGGATTACAGGCATGAGCCACCACGTGCAGCTGGCAATGTCTGTTTCTATCCCTATAGTATAAATGTCCAAGATACAGAAAAGAATAAATATTTAGCATCAGACAGAGTACGTGTGTGTGTGTGGGCGAGGGGGTTGTTGGCGGTGGGTATAATAGAAGTCTGTATCTCAATTATGTATCAAAAAAATCATAGTAATGGGAATTGATTACTTGAATTGCCCCATTATAAGGAATAAAAAGCAATGGTCACATATGGAAAGATTTTCTCCTTTTTAAAGGCTGAATATACATGCATATGCTGCATTTTTAAATTCATTTGTTGATAAACATTGTATTAGTCCATTCTCATACTGTTATAAAGACATACCAAGAGACTGGGGAATTTATAAAGACAAGAAGTTTAATTGGCTCTGTTGGAGCCTCTGCTTCTGAGGAGGCCTCAGGAAACTTACAGTCATGGCCCAAGGCAAAGGGGAAGCAGGCACATCTTCCCATGGTGAGAAGAAGAGAGCCAGAGAGAGAAGGAGGAGGTGCTCCACACTTTCAAACAACCAGAGCTTGTGAAATCTCTAACAGCATGTGAGAAGTCTGCCCCCAAGATTTAATCACTTCCCATCCGCCAACATTGGGAATTATAATTCAATATGAGATTTTGGTGAGGACACAGAGCCAAACCGTATCAGACACTTAGATTGTTTCCACAACTTGGCTATTATGAATAATGATGCAATGGATATGAAGGTAAAAATTTATCTTTGAAATCGTAATTTCAATTCCTTTGTATAAATACCTTGAAGTGGGATAGCTCCCACAGCTACAATGTGGATAAACTTTTGAGGACATTATGCTAAGTGAAATAATCAAATCACAGAAGGATAAATATTTTATGATTTCACTTATATGAGGTATCTAAAATAGTCAAACCTGTAGAAACAGAGAGTAGAATGGTAGATTTACCAGGGCCTGGGGTAAGGGAAAAAAATGAGGAGCTGCTGTTTAATGGAAATTAAGTTTTTGTTATGCAAAATAAGTAAGTTCTACAAATCTTGAAACATTTTCCTTATAGTTAAAAATATTGTGTTGTGTACTTTTAAATACTGGGCTGTATGCTTAAAAATTTGCTAAGACAGCATATCTCATGTTAAATATTCTTACCACAAAACAGAAAAAATAATAGAAAAAGAATTGTTCATAAAGATGATTGTAAAACAGTTTTTAAAATAATAAAACAGATGAAGAGGAAATTTATTCTAGTGCTTGGACACCAACTATGAGCAATGAATGATATTTACTGGAATATTTACTCCTGAAACTCAAGCCATTGAATTTAAAACTGTAAATAAAATGAAAGGTAGCTACCACATTTAATGTATTTTTTATCACATCTAGCACATGATCTAGTTACATCTGCAACAGCAAATTTACACCTGTGTATTAAATCTACATTTAGGCAGAATTATCAAATATTCATTTAAGCATGTTTTCATTTACTAGTGGAACTCAGTGTTTTTAGATTAGCTACTATTACTTAAGTAGCTAATCTTAAGTAATTACTTAAGCTAATCTTGACATTGAGGCATTCCTAAAGACTGCACAGTATTCTTCCTTCCAGGTCACAGCTAATTTCTGAAATTTTATGAGATTATAGCAATCAACTTCTTAAATTATTGATTTTTAACTATTTTGTGGCATATAATTTACCCAAAACATGTAGTAGAATATAGCCAAAAATAGCTACAATTGGAATTAATTATTTTACACTGGTAAATGCAAAGCTTAAGCCATTTACATAGTTTTTGAAAATATCCAGTAAAGAATCATTTCTTTTTGTTCTCTTCATATTCCATATGTTCTCATAACTAGTACTAGGAGGTGGCTTTCTTTCTAAGGTCATACAATGATAAGTAGCAATGCAAATGTAGGAAAAGATTCTGACTCATTAATTAGCTAAATGACTTTCATACATCAGTTTTGAAATGTGCATGAAAAAATTATGCTTCCATATAATTACAAATCTCTATATATGTTGGATATTCGAAGATATTCTTCTAAAAAAATCTGCTGTAACAATTAAAGTCATAATTACTAAAGGTCTTCCCTTAATGTTATATGTAGCACACACACACACACACACACACACACACACACACACACATCAAGATTGTATGCAATTTATGCAATTATGACTTTGACATTATCAGAGACAGAAACAGACAGAAAGAGACCCTCCTTTGGAAACCCTTTCTTGTTCTAACATTATAAAATACAATAGCTGACTATGCCAAAAATTTTAGATATCAATGCATTTTAGGTATTAATTATATGTTTGTTATCTTTTGTCAGTTTTTCAAAGGCAATCGATCTCATATTAGAACTGCAAATTACTGTCAGTCTTAAAGATTAACTCATCCCATTTTGGTACTGGTTAACTTTAGGTAGAAACTGCCATAGCACATACAACTTTGGTGCTATTTTTCAAATGCAGGCCTGTGATCATACATTTGGTATCTAAAAATTCTCCACAATAATAATGCAAATTTTATATTTTAATATTTACAAATGTTTTAAAAAGTGTTTCCTTATTATTTGGATTGTAAATATCTAATGGCAATACAGAACACTGTGAGGTACATACACACTTCTTTTTATCATCATATTTCAGCCTAGTGGTGTTACTTTCATTATTAGAAGTTAATAGGAGATAATTTGAGCAAGGTTAATATGTGTATCTGGAAGTGGAGCCAAGTTATAGCCACTTGATAGAATACCATAATAGAAGAATAAAGGTTTAACAGTGATTTGAATGCCCAAAGTGTGACAAAATTGAGTCATTATAGAAAAAAATGCAGTACAGACAGGATGAGCTCAACAGAACCTGCACTGGGGTGGTGAATATCATAATAACATTGTAAGTGATGGTTTTAATTCAGAAAACAATGCTATGAACCACACAATAATACTATTAATTTAAACTTCATTAGTTTTGTAGTTCTATTAATAGTATATTAAAATTTTGTTCTGGTCATATGGTTCTATAAAAACCATAAGTACATAGAATTAATGCTTTGTTTTATGTATATTCTTATTTAAATTATATACTAAAAGTAATTCAGTGCAATACTGTGGGACACAAGCCTGATTTTTCCTTTAATATGTGTCTCACACTCAAGAAACATTGAATTAGGTATTTAAAGCAATTAGTATTTATTTACATTTTTTACACAGATTAAAAATTTTAAAATACAAAACAATAAAAAAATGGTTGTAGTTGCTGCCAACAATTAATTTATCACTGAATCTACGTTGCTTGTTGCCTTTCCCTAAGTTTTGTTTGTGGTTACACATTCCTGTCCAAATAGCTGCTAAAATGGAGATACAATTTTAAATACTCAAGAAAATGTTGCTTTTATTTATAGCAGCTTTTTATTCTTGTCATAAGTTGCCTTACAGATATTGTGAGTTTACTTTTCCCAGTTAAGGCAAAGTTAAACAGCTTTATGGTACATAGTGCTTGATGCCCTTTCTGTGTGAATAATACAGTGCAAATCTTAAGTCTTTTTTTTTTTTTTTTTTTTTTTTTTTTTTTTTTTTTTTTTTTTTTTTTTTTTTGAGACGGAGTTTCGCTCTTGTTACCCAGGCTGGAGTGCAATGGCGCGATCTCGGCTCACCGCAACCTCCGCCTCCCGGGTTCAAGCAGTTCTCCTGCCTCAGCCTCCCGAGTAGCTAGGACTACAGGCACGTGCCACCATGCCCAGCTAATTTTTTGTATTGTTAGTAGAGACGGGGTTTCACCATGTTGACCAGGATGGTCTTGATCTCTTGACCTCGTGATCCACCCGCCTCGGCCTCCCAAAGTGCTGGGATTACAGGCGTGAGCCACCACAAAATCTTAAGTCTTAATCAACAAAAAACTAATGTATGTGTATGTGTGTGTGCATATATTAATTTTCAAAACATTTATTTACAAAATTAAAAGTCATTAGAAAATGTGTATTTTTTTTCTTCTTGTTGAGTGAAATTTGCAAGCTTTTACAAAACTTGTAAAACTTAAATACTTGTTCTGCTCTGAGACCAAAATGGATTGGATATATTTATTTTCTGCATATTTTGCAAAACAGTGAGCTACGATGAAAGGAGAATGAGAAAAGCTATAATCCTTGCAAACCCATTTTAGGCTTTTATATATAGAAAGGAAGAAAGAACCAGTATAAAGAGAATAAGTAAAAACTGATGGTTTCAGCATGCAAAAAACTGCACATAAAATATTGTTCATAATTTTGCAAATGAACTCTATGATTTGCAAGATGTTTCTAAATTATGCAGAAAGGACATGTTTTCCCTACATTTTCATTCTTCCTTGCAAAATAAGTAAATAAATAATAATAATAAAAAATTGTGCTTCTGAATAATATGCCATCTTGTTCTTATTTTGCCTTTCAAATACATCCCAGCACTTGTATCTGTGAAATGATAACACTTTTGTAAGTTAAACCTTACATCGAAGTAAGAAACAGATGAGACTAAAATGTGATCATGTTCTTATTTCCTTTTTCTACATTTGGCCTTAATGAAACCAAAGTAGGATGATTTTACTGTTATTTAAAATCTACAATGAAAGTTCTATTTCAGTTTGTCTCAGTTTTAGTGCCATAAAACTTTTATTGGAAAATCCCACTGAATGTATTTCTTTTCAGTCACTTATTTGCAATAAAAATGGTCGTAAGAAAATATTTATTATTTTTTCTGCCTCTTATCTGGTGATTGATAATTGATAGATGCATTTTTAATTGTCTTATGATTGAACTAACTAAATTCATAATTCATCTTTGATTTGGTCATCATTCAAATGCTATAAATAATTATTATACTTTATTTGTTTTTCAACTTTTAGGTTCAGGGGGTGTATGTGCCAGTTTATGACATGAGTAAATTGCATGCTGCTGATGTTTGGTATTCATAGATCCAGTATACTGTTTAATTTGAAAAGATATTTAAAGACCTTATTCTTCCTTTCTGTCATATTTTTGCAGTCTTTTTGATGACTGTAAACACACAACCTGTTCTTTTCCTTTCACTTGTTTTTACTTGCAAAAGCAAAGTGAAAAAGATTCCTGTTTGTTTCTTCCAGCAAATAAACTTTTTCTTAAAAAAAAATCTAGTGAGAAGATCAATGTGATGATAAATGATTTATTGGCTATTTTTTTATGAGGATTTATTTGTTGTATCTTCCTCATTAAAAAAAGAACAAATCTAATGATATGTTGCTTCTCATCACAAACTAGTTAAAACAAAGATTATTCACATTCCCCTAGCTTTTTGACACTTATGAATCTATCATACAACTTGAGAATTCCATTGCTTTCCTTGCAGTAGTCATTGGAAGCTGGCTTATCACATACTTACTGAGCATCTGTTATGCCATGCAGTTTATCAGAAATTAAAACTAAATGCAGGAAGAGACACAAGTGTTCTTTAAAGAGCTTATAGTCTTAAAAAAAAAAGAGCTTATAGTCTTGGGGTTAGAACACAGGAAGTGTTGTATAGGGGGAGAAGGAGAATTCGATACAATGTGATAATGATAATTTTGAGTAAATAGAAAGTATTATATGAATATATTGTCTAACACAGAATCAGGAAAGGCATCTTGGTGTGGGTTACAGCTAAACTATGATATTAAAAATATAAAGAAAGATGTGATTTTAATGGAGCATATGGTGGTTGGTAGTCCAGTATAAAAAAATTCTGGCATGTTTATAGACTTGCAAGTACATTAATATTGATGGAGCATGTTAGCATGTGTGTGTGAGAGAGAATGTGTGTGTGTATACTTTGCCCCATGTTCATGTTCCTGTGGTTAGGAAAGGCAGAAGGATGTGTTATAAATTAAATGTAATTCAGGCACAAAGAGAGATGGCTGAGAGTCGGGGTCTCAAGTGATTTGTGTACAATACTAAGCAGTTTAGAAAATATTCTTATGAATTAGAAAAATTGTTAAAAAGCTGGTAAGGAGGAAAATAACAGTCATCTATTTTAGGAAGATAAATACATTTGTTTCAGTTGAAAATAAAATTGGATAAGGTAAGACTGGAATTATAACTCAGATCAAATTCTATAGTGGGTTGACATTGTATAGTAGCATAGGGAAGGAAATTATTGAGCTGACTGGAGATACATTCTAATGTTTGAATTGAATGAGTTGTTGAATAACTGGATGTGGGTGCTGAATGAGAGGTTGACAATCGCAGTTACTTTTTTGAGGTGACTTAAGGATTTTGGGTTACAAGTAGTAGGTTATATACATCTTTACCACTACAAACTCCACAAACACTACAAAATAACTACTAAAATATTTCTTAAAAACGTAATTCTGTAAAAGAGATAAGTACAGGAATAGACAGGAAGAGAAAATACGTTAATTAAATGATTGAAATGCCAATTTGTAATTTAGTTTGCAGAGAAGAGAAATAAGTGACAATAGGGAAAGAAACTAAGAAGCATCAAACTGCCATTCAAGAACTCTTTGAAAGATGGAGAACTGGAGTCACTTGCTGCCTAGGAAGGCCATGCTGTGGATGGAGCTGAAACAGGAAGTCTCTTGAATATCACTGTTAGAACCATTTAGTCCCCCAGATACATTCTCCATTCCAAGTATTGTTACCCTTTCTACCACGTCTCACACAACATACATACACATGAACACGAAGAAGAATTTTGAAGAGTTTCTCTATGGAAATGCTAAAATGGAAGGAATTTGCCATTGTGAACAATAGGCACCACGAGAGCTGCAAGGCCATGCTGAAATTGGGGTTAATGGAGGTCTGCACACTGCGTGTTCAAGGTTCACACCCCTCTTCCTACTCAGCTGCCAGATCACAGTCACTCAAGCTTCAAATTTCCAGGCTGTAGGTAGAACCACCCCTCCACCTCAGGGAAAGAAATATGAACACTTGGAGGCATTACTGAAACAGGTGGATCCCACCTTAGTCACCTTAATCTGTACCAAATCCTTAAAATTCTGTAAATGCCTAAATAACTTACATTCTGATATTTAGTTCCTTATTTTTAAGTGTGAGCAGACAGATCATTAGACTTCTGGATAAATCTCCTAACATTTAAAAGAGACAAACAAAACAGAAACATTAAAGAGGGAGAGATTGTAAGCAATTCAGGAAACAGAAGAAAAAAATTCGAAAATATAATTATTATACTCAGACAAGCAGCATGTTCACCCATTTAAAACAACTCATACAAAGGGGCATGATGTAAAAAGGAAATCCAAATGACAGGAAAGAGCTTCTCTAAACTGAAAAAACAGGAAAAATAGAAAATTAAAAAGAAAGCTTGAAATATAAAAGTAAGCACATTTCCCAGAAAGCAAATTCTTCCCCAAAGAGAAGCCTCACAGAAGTAAAATGAGATGAGAAAATTAATAAAATATTTATAGTTTTATATATATAGTAAAATTATATGTATTGTCTAGATATGTTATATATGTGTATTATATAGACATTATTAGTTAACATCTGATTCTTAATATTTCAGAAAGAGATACCAGGAAAGAGGAAGTCAAAAGTAATAAATCATTATTATTTCCCAAAACTAAAGTTGATTTATTTTTAGATTGTGAAAGGATCAACAAAGGCCTGAAAAAATTCAGAATAATATGAGACCATTTCACATTTTCAAATGAAAAGAAAAACAAAAATACTTTCTGAGCATTTCGAGATAGAGGAAAACTAAAATTCTCCAACAAAGTTTTTAAAATTAATATGTAAAGGATAAGTAAAAATTATCAAGTATAATATTGGAATTCATAAGTCAAGGGAACAGTGCCTGCCAAACTTTAGGAAAAATGACTTTCGAATTTTATACCACCCAAACAGTCAATCATGTAGAGGAGTCAAATAATGAATCCAAAATGTGGTAATTTATGTCAGGAGTTTTCTGAAAATGCAAGTGATAAAAATAGTCTTTGAGCTACCTCTCTCATTGCCTAGCTAGCAGTGAAGAATGCACCACTGAGCACATGGACTCCAGATTCTCCCGCACAAGGGAGTCATAAAATCATGCAAGTTTCGCTGGTGGTGAATTGGGATGGTGTATCAGTGAAAGAGGAATCCACTAACTGGTTTGATGTTGGAAAACATGAGGGAAATGTTAGCTTCAAGAGCAATTGGATTGCATGCTATGCCAAACTCTATTGACCTCTAGAAAAAGGATAACAAAATGCTGATAGCGTTAAGAAGTAATTGAAAGCCAAGAGTGAAAGTCAGCAAACTCTCTTGGCAGCATATGAAAAGGGCCTCCTCTCCTCAGAGTAAGATCAGTGAAAGCGGAGAGCCAGCCTGGGGAATTTCTCATTAGAGTAGCTCCAAGGAAGGCTAAAATGCTAACCAAGGCACAGGTCTGCTAGACTAAGGTCAGGGCCCTTGGGGTAGGAATAATTTTTAAAAAATCATGTTGAGAGACATTAGAAGTTTGAAGAAGGGTGCAAGATTTACAGATAACACCTGAACGAGATGCTCTGAGAGTTAAAAGTGCACTAACTGAGAATCAACAGCAGTAACTAGAAATTAGCTAAAATAATCCAGTGGGGTCCCCAGTTTGGTGGTCAAGAGAAATAGAATGACTTACATGATAAAAAGTGGAACGAATGCCCTTGCCCCACATTTCCTGGCAACATGACCACCCCACATATCCCATGTGTGTAGAACATCACGGTGCCCTGCATTGCATATTAAAAGGCTAGGGTGAGAGGGCTTGCTTTTTCTTTCACAGATTATGTGAATGACATACCTGGTCAAACCAAGCCCTATGCAAATCAGACACCACCTCCTCCAGCCTCTATATATACACCTGACTGGTTTCTGCCCCACTTGGAGTTCTGTCTCTCCGCTTTGGAGTGCCCCTCCCTCTCTCTCTGTACAGGGGAACTTCTTCCTTCTCCCTTCATTCTTGCCTGTCAAACTCTTTGCTTCTTAACACACACACACACACACACACACACACACACACACACACACACACGTAGAACCAGGGAAGACTATCAAGTCTTAAGGTCAAAGTTCAGTCTATCTAAGTTAGATGTGCTCATTGTAAAACCTGGGTTATATTCTGCTATGATTTCTATAACACTCCATTATTCTCTCAGCCTATACTTTGCACAGTTACAGTTATTTACTTCTTTGCAGATTTTAGTGCCTTTATTCCCTACTTGACTATAAGATACACACAATAGGAATTCTTATTTTGTTGGTCTTTGCCACACTGATACAAAGGTGGAAATTCAGAAGTATTTACTGACTTTTGAAAGATTCAGTTGGGTCTGGGTTAACCTGGATTTGCTCTTCTTGACAGTCTTCGCTATCAGAAAATAAGATTTATGATGACAAGGACTTTATCTACCTTATTTAAATCTATACCTTCAGCAAGTAGCACAATGCATCATAACAAATAGTGCTTGAAAAATAATCAAAGTGCAACAAATATTTGTTGAATAAATAAGCGTGGTTTTGGCTATACTGGTAGTTATCAGGTTATGACACTATTATGTGATGTTTATGGTTGAGACTGTGAATATGTCTCAGAAGGTGAAACATGTTTAGTCTGGGATCCTAAGAATAATCTATTTGGATAAAAATGGAGCGTTTTCATGAGAATAAGGAAAAATGTGTTTAAGATGAGAAATTCTGAACTGGTGGCCCTCAATCTTTTTGTCTAATCAAGAGCTCTAGGAATTCTGAAACAAGAAAATTATGGCTGCTTTCAGAAAATGACCCTTTAATTTGTACACATTTTCTCAAAGAAATAAAACAGTTTTAGGTCAGCAAGATTTGGATACGTTAATTTTAAATCAAGACTTAAAGACTGAGATTTAAACAAGATAGGTTAGTACAAACACATAAAAATGCTAGACAAAACATTATAAAGAAAATTTTAACACCTAAGCTCAAAAGAAAGAAATAGAAATCCCTAGGACTATAAATTAAAAGGAAATTAAAGATAGATTGTATATTTTAGCTGAAACACTGGCAGCTCCAGTAGTGACAGGCTGAAATATGCATTAGAATATTTTCTAGAAATTGCAGTCCAGGATTTATTTATTTTTATTTGTTTTTTTTTTAGAAATGGATGGAGGTGTTATGTCGCCCAGGATAGCCTCATACTCCTGAGTTCAGGAGTTCCTCTCAGCTCAGTCTCCCAAGTAGCTGGAACTATGGCACAAATCATCATGCCCAGCTTAGGACAGGATTTTAATGAATATACACAAACAGAAGACATCATGTTTTCTCCCAAGTAGGAGGGCAGAAAAGGGGTCCGGCATACAACTGATCTAAAGGTTGCAAAGTCTGTGGTCTGGAGACCTAGAACCACTTTACACATCAGAACTAAGTTATACTAATATTAAGAGAACTTTCTATCCAACACAAGCAATAAGTGGAAGGGAAAAAAATGGAATTTGAAAATTCCATTCTGTAGAAAGTGGATGATGGCTTGAATTTATACTATCATTTGTTATAAAAACCCAAGCAAAAAAAAAATCTGCAACATAAAAACTGGTCTAAGACAGTGGAAACCTTTAGAATTAAATAATTCACTCAACAATGATTGAGGTTTATGATGCGCCAGGCTCTCGTCTGGTTCAGAGGACAGAACAATGAGTAAAGCAGTCAAAAAATCCTGCCTTCAGAGATCTTATATTCCAGTAAAGGGGGAAGATTATAAGCAAGATAGACTAGCAGACCATATTACCTGTTCACAGTGCAATAATGTTAGTGTTTGTGACCAAAGAAAAAGGTTTACAAATTCTTAATAAAGCTTAACAAAATAAAAATCAGATTATAGGAAAAAGATCTTATGTAATACACATATATATGAAGTATATACAACTACTACACTAAGAATTTAATTTAAAAATTAGGACAAAACAGTTACTTTGAAGATATTAGAAGGAAGAAAATCAAAAAAATAAACAATGAGTACAAATTAACTGGCAACAAAAAGAGAAACATAAAAATAGGTAAAACTCTTATTGATTAGCAAGATATCAAATAATATGAATAATTATAAAAATAATTTAAGTATTGTCATAGTTAATGTTAAACACATGTAGTAATTATCACTCAGTAGAAGCAAAGTTTATGGTAAGCTTCAAAATATGTACATAAACTCTGTAAGGTGATGAACATACCATATTCTCCCCTCCAGAGAAAATTTACAAGTAATATTTTGATTAAATTTTTGTTAAAAAAATTTCTCTCAAAGAAGACTTTCTGCCTCTAAAATAATTTTCAGATTTGGGAGTCATTGACTGAACTTGGGTTCCCAAAGCAGAGTTGGGGTAAAGAAAGTTCAAATCTACTTTTTGAATATTTAATAGTTTGGAATGTTAAAACGTTTGGATTAATAAAGGTTTTGAAATTTGCTGATAGTCTTGAAGTTCTTGAAAGACAAAAGCTTTGGCTAAAAAATTACACCTTTTTTTTAATTCATTTACTACACATGTGTGTTTTTAAATGGCACAGCCATTTAAATATTGCTGAATTCTGAATTCCATCTTTATTTATGTAGGACATATTTTACAATTTGTATTTATATATCAGCACAAAATGTATATTAATTTTAGGTATGCAAAGCCACATAGCGAACATGAATATAGTTTTACATGACTTTTCTTAACATTAATTTTCCGTTAGCACATAATAAAGAGATAAATTGAATGCAACTGAATAGTTCCACCTTCTCCATGGCAGTAAGACCCCTAGTAGATGATTGAAGCCGTGGATAGTATTAAAACCTAATAAGGTTTAGTTAAGAAATTAGGAACATTA
This sequence comes from Alouatta palliata, assembly GCA_004027835.1. Classification (NCBI taxonomy): domain Eukaryota; kingdom Metazoa; phylum Chordata; class Mammalia; order Primates; family Atelidae; genus Alouatta; species Alouatta palliata. The sequence continues at coordinate 18,099 of PVKV010019548.1, read as the reverse complement.
AGAGAATAACAATAATAGCTATAATGACATAGAACAATTATAACGATATTCTGCAATAAAAGTAAAATAAGGGTTACTTGGACACAAGCACTGTGGTACCATGACAGTCAATCTGATGACCAAGATGGCTGCTATGTGACTAAGAGGTGGATAGTGCCTACAGTGTAGATACTTTAGACAAAAGGATGATTCACATCCCAGACAGGACCCAGCAGGAAGGACAGTGTGTGATTTCATCATACTACTAAGAATGGCATGAAACTTAAAAGTTAGGAATTGTTTATTTCTGGAATTTTTATTTAATATTTTGAGACCATGGCTGACCATGGGTAATTTAAACTATGGAAAGCCAAGCTCCAGCTGTAATGTACTTGAATCATAAATACTAAAAATATAAGTGGGCTATAATGAATGAGTGATAAATTAGTTAATGGTGAACAAAAACTATATGTGATTGAGAAGTGGCCTATTTTTGTAACTTTACAACTATTTTTTCACATATGAAGTTTAATGGCACACTTATTTCATCTTAATATAATCAGATACATTGGTTAAAACATATATAAAGTAGGAGATAGAGCCAATAATTGGAAATGAAGAAAAGTAATCATCCATCACCATCTTAAGCAGTTGTTTTTTTAAAGAGAATGGTTTTTTATTAAATATTATTTAAAGAAAAGCCTGACTTTAGTGTCAGTCCCTAAAAGATGGGCAGTATCTGAGAGATACTTCTGTGTTCATTGTGCAAGCTAAACTTCAATTAATATTCATGAAGGTTTTGTTGTCCCTGCTTCATAACCCTAAATAGGGTATTGATTATTTCTTCAAGTAAGCCTAAAGCAAGACGTATTTGTTTCCTTTAAAATTGAGTTTCTATATTCTGGAAGGTTCACAGTGTGATTATCAATTGTGGACTGCAAATTTGTAATCTACATTGAATTGCATTTAAGAGTTATCTCAAACGACAAGTATGGGGCATAAATACAGATGATAATCTATTTTATTTCCATAACATTCTTATTAAAATACATGTCTAATAACAATAAGCAGAAGACATTGACCTTCTAATAACTTATTAATACCAACCTTAGTGTTTCCAAGAGACATTGTAAACACGAAATCTTACAGATGTTTAAAAGTGGATAGTCAACAAGACAAAACATCAGTTTTACTGGTGAAGAACTTGGGGCCCACAAAAGTTAAATGGCATACCCAGGAAGCAAATGACTAGATTTCCTGATGTAATCAATTTCCTATCCACTGTGCCATATTTAGCATCTTCAACCATTTCATGTTTTATGAGATGAAACATAATATGCATTATATTAGAAATTCAATTTTTCACACAGTAGTTAAACAGTTTTATAGCAGGCATTATTTTTATTTTTGCACATATTCACTGATGACTTTGAAAATGAGGAAATTATTGGGGGATTGGGGTTTGTAGCTTGTTCTCTGATGTATGATAAAGAAAACCAGGATGAAAATGAAAAGTTGACAGCAGACCTGAACCAACACAGAATACTGTAGTCAACATGACACCCACAGGCTGACATTCATCCTTACCTGGATATGTTGTGTGGTCATGCCTCATAAATGTCATTTTATATATCTTATAGGAGGTTTGATTGATAAATAATTACTAAACACAGTGCACCTCAACCTTGGCTGCCTATTAGAATTACTGGCAAACTTTTTTTATTTTTTCATTATTTTTTATTGTACTTTAGGTTCTGGGGTGCATGTGCAGATCATGCAGGATTGTTGCATAGGTACATACATGGCAATGTGGTTTTCTGCTTCCATCCCCCAGTCACCTATATCTGGCATTTCTCCCCATGTTATCCCTCCCCAACCTCCCCACCCCCCAATGTTGCAAACTTTTATACAAACTAGATGCCTTATTCCCACAAATTCTGATTCAATAGGTTTGGAGTGGGGCTAGCTTGTCAGTATGAAAAACATATGCAATATTTGGGTAATACCTATTCTAAAAAATGTTCATTATTTACTTGAAATTCAGACTTAGCTGGGTATCTTCTATTTTTGTTTGCTAAATCTGGCCACTCTACCCTGCAGGCACTTCCTATCCTCTCCTGTTAAGAATTTGTCTCTGTGACAGACAAGCATTCTAATACCTTGAATCTTGAGGCCCACCTCTATACTAGAATCAATAGATTAGATGAATATAAAACAAATTAATTTTACAAATCATCTGTGGCACAGAGAAATATAAAAAAAGACATTATCCCCTTATTTGTATTTCTTGATTTTCCACATTAGACTGTTACATGAGAAGTATATACACGTTCATTCCTTTGTCTGTGAATTTATTCTTAGAAAATAATTCCAAGACACTGGTGAAAGGAAATAAAAAATTTAAAAATGGTGAATTATTCTATAGAATATTTTTTAGGAATATTTTTAGCAAGACTTAATAATTATTTTATAAATTTCATAGTCTACAATTGGGTCACAGGATTCCAGATATCCCAGATGAATTTATTTTTTTTCCTTCATTGCAGGATTTTTGGATTATTATTATGGATTAGGGGTTCAAGATTGTTACTTGGATATATTGCATAATGGTGAGGTTTGGCTTCTAGTACATCCATCATGCAAATAATGAACATTGTACCCAATAGATACTTGTTCAACCCTCACCCGCCTCCTTCTCTCACCTCTTCTGGAGTCCCCAGTGTCTGTCATTTCTCCATCTTTATGTTCATGTGTGCCCATTGTTTACCTCCCAGTTATAAGTCAGGACATGTAGTATTTGATTTTCTGTTTCTGAGTTACTTCATTTAGATTAATAGCCTACAGCTCCATCCATAATTTTTTCTTCAGTAGTAGTAATCCTGATGTGTAAAAATAGCATCTACCATTTTCTTTTCTTCAACCATTATATTTTTCACATGCCAAAAATCCACATTTAAATAAAATTTGATTGCAGCCTCTTATTACTAGTGTCTTCCTTTAGATACATAAGGCTGTATAACATGGTAATTTTAATCCTTTTGATTTAAAATCTGCTTCATTAGTATATGTCATTTTTCCTTTATATTGGTGGTATTTCCCAGATACCTACTTGTTTAGCTCATGTCCACATGGAGATATTAATCCCTAGTCTCTATGTTCAAAAAGCACCAAAAACTAGGCCCTGGATTGTGTTCATTGTTGAGTTTAAAAAGAGATGAAGATATTATTTCATGCCTTTTGTAAGTTAAGTATTGAATAACTCTAGAGAGCATCATTTATGCAAATTAACATTTATGGTGGCCCGGGGAGGGAGGTGATCCTCAGGCAGGAGAGCACTAGTAATTACTAAACCAGTTCCAGCCACTCCCTTTTATCACTAATCTATCAAACAGCATTTTAAAATAATGTTTAATTTATAGATCTTATATTTTTGAGCAGTTTTAGGTTTACAGAAATATTGAGTGAAAAGTAGGAAGAGTTTCTATAAACCCTCTCCTCCTTCCACCCCAGTTTTCTCTTTTATCACCATCTGCATTCATGGGACATGTAATTGATAAATTAATTTTGATATATTGTTGTTAACTAAAGTACATTAGGGTTCATTTGCTGTGTTGTACATTCATAAGGTTTTAACAAATGTATAATGGCATGCATCCAATTATTACAGAGTTATGCAGAATAATTTAACTGCCCTAAAAATTTATACTCCATGTATTCTTCCCTTCCTCCAACGCAACTCCTGGCAAACACTGATCTTTTTATAGTCTCCATGGTTTTTCCTTTTCCAGAATGTCATATAGTAAAAATAATACAGTATATAGCCTTTTCAGATTGGCTTCCACACTTAGCCACATGAGTCTGAGTTTCCTCCGTGTCATTTTTGTGGTTAGGTAGCTCATTTTTTTCATCCCTAAACATATTCCATTTTATGGATATACTTCAGGTTCATTTATTTATTCACCTATTGAAGAACATTTTCATTACTTCCAAGTTTTGGCAATTAGAAACAAATCAGCTATACATATTTGTAGCAGGTTTTTGAGTGTACGTAAATTTTCAATTTACTTTGGTAAATTCCTAAGATTCTAATTACCGGATTGTATGGTAAGCATATGTTTAGTTTTGTAAGAAACTGCCAAACTGTCTTTCAAAGTGGTTGTATCATTTTTGCATTTTTACCAGAAATGAATGAGAGTTCTTGCTCTACAAACTTGCCAGCATTTGATGTTGTCAGTGTTTTCTGGTTTACCCATTCAAATAGGTGGTGTAGTGATGTTTTAATTTGCAATTTTCTGATGACAAATCATGTGGATAGCTACATATGCTTATTTGCTATCTGCACATCTTACTTGGTGAAGCATCTATTAGGATCTTTTGCTCGTAATTTTGTTGTTGTTGGGTTTTAAGAAATAGTGTGGAGAGCTGCATATGATTATTTGCCACCTATATGTCTTATTTGGTGAATTATTTATTAGGATCTTTTGCTCGTGATGTGATTTTGTTGTTGGTGGTGGTGGTGTTTGTTAAGAGTTTTTTGTGTATTTTGATTACCAGTTCTTTGTTAGATAATGTGCTTTGAAAATACGTTCTCCCAGTTGCTGGGTTATCTTTCATTCTCTTGACTAAGCCACATGTTCTAGTGAGAGATTCATGTTTAAATTCTCAGAGAGAAGCAGCCAATGAACAAGAAGCTCTCTTAGTTGTATTCCATTATAGCTGGGTAGACCTGCATGACAAAAGAAGAGAAAAAAATGCCCAAAGGCAGATTGTCTTCCCCTGTTGTCTATATAACCCTGATGAATATCCTGGGTTATTTTCATTTTAGACCATCAGTACTTGGAGCCTAAGATTTTGCAGAGTTCTTTGGATGCAAGACAAGCAATATTTTATTTAATACCATGAAGTTCAATTCAAATGTGGCTCCTTTCCTTTTCTCTTCATGAGTATTGATATTCTTAACTTCAAAACAAGAGGTAACGTCACTACTAGAAGATTCAATTATGAGTCAAGGCAAGAAAAGTTCTTTACCAATCATGAAGGCATTAGCTCCCGTTCAAATTCTTCTGGCATCTGAGACATATGTAAACATGTTCTGGATTCTTAGCAGTAATGAAACCTTGGGTTACTCCTCACTGTCATATTATTTCTAACAATCCCTTTCTAAATGCAACAGAGGAAACATATCTTTGTTGTTTAATTGGGTTGGAATCTCACTGAAACTTAAAATATTATCCTTAAACATTCATATTCTTAATTAATATATCTATGATACTTTAATATTGTCTACGGGAATTGGACACATACACAACTCTTTTTTTTAAGTTAATTCCTTCAAGGTGTTGAAATTATTTTGAAATTCATGACAGTTTCCTCAGATTAAAATAGTGCTTTGTTGTTAGCATTTAGGATTGCTAGACAACGTATAAAATAAATTCGATCATGAAAGTTGTTTATTTCTCCAGAATACCTTATATATGGACCAAAGGATGACTATTCTTCATTTTAAAAAAGAAAAAGAAATTGCAGGCATTTTATTACGTATAGTTTATAGTGTTCATTACTTGCAACCTTTGTGGCAAAGCTTTTATTTAGAAGTAACAACTTTGCTGTGATCTCATTAGGAAACTGATCAATATATTAGCAATAAAGCAAGTACAAAACACATTTAAGAAAAGACCCAAACCTGTTCATTACTTCTTGGTCATAGGGTAATATTTAGGGCACTAGAAACACAGTAAAATAAGTGCACAGCCTTAAGTACCTTATATTTCTTTATTCTTTCAGATGTCATTTATTTCTTTTGTTTATTTACCTTAACTGGATTCAACACTACAACAGCATGTTCAACACCAAATTAGGGTCATTAGTTATCAAGTGATTTGAGAATCTAAGGTATAAAAAAATAATACCTAAAACCATGTTACTATCTAGATACTAGAGTTTCCACTTAATACAACAGTCTGCCTTGCCTATTTTATATCCAAGTCTACTATATAATTAGATAATATCTGATATGGTTTAGCTGTGTCCCACCCTAATCTCATCTTGAATTTTAGTGCTTGAATGGTATTTGAATCATGGGGTGGTTTCCCCTATCCTGTTCTTGTGATAGTGAGTTAGTTATCACAAGATGTGTAGTTTAAAGAGGGGCTTTCCCCTTCACTGCACTCTCATTGTCTCTCCTGCTGCCTTGTGAAGAGGTGCCTTCTGCCATGATTGTTGTTTCCTGAGGCCTCCACAGCCATGATGAACTGTGAGTCAATTAAACCTGTTTCCTTTATAAATTACCTAGTCTCGGTTATGTCCTTAGAGCAGCCTGAGAATGGACTAGCATAACATCAGAAATCCAGCAAAGATCCCAGTGGCAGGAATGTTCCTATCTGACTTAGTTTAGCTAATGAAGCATAGGAAGAAATTTTCAGCAAGTGACAACCATTTTAGCCTAAGACATCAACTGGACAATGTGACAAGTAGTATTTATTTCCTGAGCACCAAAAGCATTATTATAAATATAATTATATTTTTATTTGAAATATATGTGAAAAGCTAATGATGAGATATGGGATGAGCTCAGAACAGTCCCACTTTAAATATACTACATATAGATAGCCTTAATATTTCCAGTAATTTCATATAGTTAATGCAGAAACAGCAATAGTCAGCAAAAAAAGAAATAGAATTTTACCTTCAAAGAATAGAAAACCTTTCAGATAACCAGAGAATATATTTAAATAGCATATAAAGGATTATATTTTTCCTATATATGTTTTTAAATGGCTCCTTATAAAACCTGCATCACAGTGAAAAATCTTTTTGTGGTGTTATAGGTTGGCATAAACCCTGCAGTTCTGTTAGTGTATCTTTTATGATGTAAATAGGATACCCTATAGCTATTTCCTCAGTAATTTAAAACTCATCCTATGAAACTTCATAAGCCAGGGAAATAGGAAAAGCATATCTGATTAGAAAAACAGATTTGCTCCATCTGCTCAAGCAATGAATTTTTAAAAGGTTTGCTTAAAACAACAGAATATGTCAATTGGCAATATCGGTCCACGTATGAGCTTTCAAATGCTCTCTTTCTAAGCCCAGGCAGCTGAGTGATTTGTATGATATTTGATTTTTGTTTTTCAGAAGCCCATTTTGATTTAGTGCTTTCTGCATTTTTATAGACATCAGCAATCCTGCAGCAGGTCCTGTTTTGGTGATACATTTTGCAAGTTGATAATAGTAAAAGGTGTGTAGAGTTGGAACCTGATACAGATGTGTAGTTTTGAAGCATCATCGTTACTGAGAGACAACTTTAAAAGGAAACAAAACACAAAACAAATAGCATTTATATTTAAAAATTTTCATTTAACAAAAAACTTAGATGTATTGCTTTGATGTGTATTCCTTTTTCTACATATTTGTGATGTTTTGGATTTTTAATAGGAATTCATGAAGGTGTTTCCAAATAAAAACAAAAATATGATACTGGAAATTTTTAGAATAGATTATAGATGTTTCTTTAGCAAAAATACTGTGGTCCTGACTTTCAACTGCTATGGGTAGGATTACTCTTGAGAAGATTTTGTGGCCTAGAGAAAAACATCCAATATGTGGAGAACATGTATGACAGAAAAGAGGAGTAACATGAAACATTTGATTTTTTTTCCTATAATCTCTTTCTTAGATTAATCTTCCCAACAATCATTTAGTACATACATTTTTATGCCCATTTTACAAAAGAGAACACTGAAACTCTGAAAATTCAATAAATTTCCCTGGGTGGTTCAGTTTTCAGTGGAAAAGTTGGAGTTTGAACCAAGGCTTATCTTGCCTCAAGACAATCTTGCCTCAGGATAATTTTATTGAGGTAAAATCATGTGAAAAAATTAACTCTATGAACAGCCTTTATGGGAGGCAAACAAGAAGTTACCTAATGGCTGGATGCAGCCTTGCAGGGATGAGCAGAAGTCTATTTGGTTTAGAGGAGTCACTCAAGGTGGCAATCCAGACCACACTGGTTTCATCTGTTTATTGACTCATACTTCACCAACTTTGAGAAATAATTTGATTTTGAATGTCTTTAGACAGTCATAGGGTTTTCAGCACTTACCACTTCCTACTATCTTATCCCAGAAGAATTTTACCTGTTTACATTATCTGTCATGGACATCTCTAGGCATTTAAGTTTGCACTCCCTATTTACAGGCTATTTACTTATATGACAGGCACTAGAAATACCTTTCCCTAGTGACAAAAACTAGTCTGTGAGATGAACATTAAATCATTGCAAATACAAATATTTTATAGCACTCTAATTTAGTGCTGGAAGAAAGAATTAAAGTGTGCCAAATATCAGAAAAAGGCAAGGTGTCAGATAAGGGGTCATAAATTTAGGAAAGGAGATAGTTACAGGGAAAGATGAACCCAGAATTTAGTCTGAGAAAAGTAAACTTTATAGTACAAAGTTTATGAGGAATTTGGAGTCTATCTGATTGGCCAGATTAGGGCTAACTGAGACTTAAGCAGCAGGCACTTGTTATCAGGAAATTCAATTTTAGGAACTGTAATTTATACATAACAGGCTGAGATTCAAGGTAAGAAAATGAAGTCCTTGTAGCAGCTATTAACTAACTTAAGCCAAAGATCATCATAGGACTCCACTGATTGGGAAACTGGTGTTTAGAGGTAAATGGTGAGCTAATGCTAAAATCCACTCCACACTAAGCAGATGCATGGTGATAGCAGGTACCTTTATGCTTTTCCTTCCCTGTGTAGGTCTAGGTGTGCCCCAGATTGGAGATAAATCTGCAAGTTAATCTTAAGTAACACCAATCATTAGCCTTTGCAGTTACAACTATGAGCTTATGTTAACATTTTCCTGCTGTTTCCTTTCCTTTTTTCCATAAAAGTAGAGGGATTATAAGGAAAGATAAGAAGAGACACCTTGAAAAATCATGTTCAGTTTCCTCAATCCCTCCCCTAAAATTAACCCTGGAGAAACCTCAGAAGTACAAACAGGATCATGTGGATAGAATCTAGAGTTTTTGTGTATTTGGTGTTCTGTATTTTTATAAAACAAAATGCGTGAGTATGTGTAATAATAGAAGGTAATTCATAAGGGATTTGACGGAGGTAAACAAAAGTGCCCTAGTCTTACAGTAAAGACCTCATAATCCGGACATAGAATTTGGCAAAGTCTTCATGATGAAGATGCCAAAAGCATTTGCAACAAAAACAAAAGTTGACAAATGTAACCTAATTAAACTAAGGAGCTTCTGCACAGCAAAAGAAACAATCAACAGAGTAAACAGACAACCTACAGAATGGGAGAAAATATTTGAAAACTTGCATCTAACAAAGATCTATTATCCAGAATCTATAAGGAATTAAAACAAATTTATAAGCAAAAACAACCCCATTACAAAGTGGGCAAAGGACACAAACAGACACTTTTCAAAAGATGACATACAGGTGGCCAAAAAACATAAAAAACTACTCAGCATCCCTAATCGTTAGAGAAATGCAAATCAAAACCACAATGAGATACCATCTCACAACAATCAGAAAGACTGAGTTCATTCATGTCTTAAAAGAAGGCATTCTTTGTGTCTGCTGTATGCAATGTTCTAAATGTAAGAACTATCTCATTGCATTATGCAAATATTCTATGTCCTTATTGTTTTTAATCTACCTTTTGTATTTAGAGAGAAGTTCCTGATCGTATTTTAAACATTTTTTCATCACTTATTTAAACAGATACTGCTTTATTGTTTTTCAAAATGTTAATATAATATGAAATATCCTGTTCATTTAGTTTATCACATGAATCCTTCTTTCTCTTTTGGCATTTTCCTGTTATTTCTGACCAACAATTAATTTTATAAAAATATATTTTTATTCATGTTTTTTTAGAATAATATATGGTCGATGTTTTATATTCCAATCTAATCTGTTTTTATTATTAAATAAGACGTCCAAAATAACAGATTCTAGTGAGGTTGTAAAGAAAATACTTATACACCACTGGTGGGAATAGAAATTAGTTCAGCCATTGTAAAATGCAGTTTCGCAATTTCTCAGAGAACTTAAAAGAGAATAACCATTTGACCCAGCAATACCATTATTGGGTATATGCCCAAAAGAATATAAATGATTCTACCATAAAGGCACATGCAAATGTATGTTTATTTCAGCAATATTCACAATAAAAAGACATGGAACCAGCCTAACTGCCCCTTCCTGGTAGACTGAATAGAGAAAATGTGGTACATAACATGGAATATTATGCAGCCGTAAAAAAGAATTAGATCATGCCATTTGCAGCAACATGGATGGAACTAGAAGCCATTATCTTAAGCAAAGTAACTCAGGAACAGCAAACCAAGTACCACATTTTCTCGCTTGTAAGTGAGGATTAAACATTGAGTACTTGTGGAAACAAAGAAGGTACTAACAGACACCAGGGCCTACATGAGGGTGAAAAGTGAGAGTAGGATAAGGATTGAAAACTGCCTATTGAGTACTATTCTGAAAATGTGGGCAAAGAAATAATCTGTACACCAAATCTTTGTGACATGCAATGTACCCGTGTAACAAGCCTGTCCACATCCCCCTGAATTTAAAAGTGGAAAAGTTGATAAAGGATATGTTGCTCTTCCTCTTTCTGTATCTATCAGCATATCCTGATGAACTATACCATATCCATGTAGAAAAAGTTTGAGGAAACCTCCCTAGTTGGGACACAGGTGTGCTGGGAAGAACTGCATACCCACAGAGCAAAGATACATTTGCAACAACAATGATGAAACTAAAGGACATAAGTGAAATAACTCAGGCAAAGAAAGACAAACTTCACATGTTCTTACTTATTTGTGGGAGATAAAAATTAAAACAATTGAACTCATAGAGATAGAGAGTAGAACACTGGTTGCCAAAGATTGGGAAGGGTAGTGGAGGAGGCAGGGGAAGTAGGGATTTTTAATGAGTACTAAAATACAGTTAGATAAAAGTAATAAGATGCAGTATTTGATAACACCACAGGGTAACTGCAGTCAACAGTAATTTATCTTAGATTTAAAAATAACTAAAAGACTATAATTGAATTGTTTGTAACATAAAGAAAGACTAAATACTTGAGGTGATGGATATGGCATTTACCCTGAAGTGATTATTATGCATTGTATGCCTGTATCAAAATATCCCATGTATCCCATAAATATATACACAAACTGTCTACCTACAAAAATTTGAAAGAAAAGTTGATACAGCTACCTGCACAAATCAACAGATGTTTATACTCAAAAGTAATTAGACAACTGTATTCACAAACTTTTGAGCAAAAACCTATGTGGAAGATGAAGACCATGCTAAACAGGAGAACTGATATAGGATAAAATGTATGAAAGTCTACCCCAAACTGGATTCCCTGAAATAAAATATATATTTTAATAATAAAAACAAATTAGATTGGAATATAAAACATCGACCATATATTATTCTCAAAAAACATGAATAAAAATATATTTTTATAAAATTAATTGTTGGTCAGAAATAACAGGAAAATGCCAAAAAGGAGAAAGAAGGATTCATGTGACAAACTAAATGAACAGGATATTTCATATTATATTAATATTTTGAAAAACAATAAAGCAGTATCTATTTAAATAAGTGATGAAAAAATGTTTAAAATACAATCAGACAGGAACTTCTCTCTAAATACAAAAGGTAGATTAAAAACAATAAGGACATAGAATATTTGCATAATGCAATGGGATAGTTCTTACATTTAGAACATTGCATACAGCAGACACAAACAATGCCTTCTTTTAAGACATGAATGAACTCAGAGCAAAATGACTATGTATGAAAGCACAAGATAATCAAAAAATTCTGTAAAGCAGAAGTCTTTTGGACCTTGCTGACCATAAAACAATAAAAATAATGAAATTAACAATAACTAAAATGAAAGCAGCTGACAGAATTCCTAAGATGAAAATGAAATCAAAACAGAAGTTATAAGCTGTTTAGGAATGAATTGCAATAAAGCCCTACATATTAAAGATGGTGATGCAAAGTAGTGCAAAGAAAAATCTGTAATGTGAAATGTGTGCACTGAAACTTAATAGCAATTTATAATGGATGAATTAAAGGAAGTAAGCTAAAGAAAATAAGAACAATAAAATCATCTTAAAATAGGTAGAGAGGACATTCCTAAGCAAAATATAAATAAAGATGAATATGAAATAATACAGAAACACCAACATATATAATAATGACTAAAGTGTAGATTTGATCAACAAAAACACAAGACAGTTCTTTGAAAACATAAAATAGGCAAATATTTGACAATTCAGAAAGAAGAGAGTCATACATAAATGCTAAGAATGAGAAAGTGGACCTAGCTATATAAATTAATACTATATACAGGAATATAGCAGAAGTTTGAGAAATTATATACGTAGTATGGGGGGAGGGAAGTGAAGAATTTGAAGAGGTCTTAAAGAGAATGAGAATATGGAATGAGAGATGTCCTAGAATCAAAGGAATAGCAAGTTTCAGAAGGAGAATAGATGCTCATCAGCATTAAATATCAAGGAAAATTCAAACAAACAAAGGCTCAGTTAAAACAATTGGATTTGGCAATTTGGATTTATTTGAATTGCAATATATCCCTCTTGATCAAAGAAGTATTTATTCTTCATAATTATGCGTTTCTAAGAATGTACAGACTTGAGTCTAAACTTCTGCCGTGCTGTAGAAGGAAGTAACCTACAAAGGTGGACTCTAATGTAACAGACTTCATTATTTTAAAATACTTTGTACAAACTAAAGGTTCTATTTGTGAATGCAAAAGCTCATTTGAGCTTCTTTTATGAATACTACTACTAATAAAATAATTTGTCCAGGAGTGGTGGCTCACGCTTGTAATCACAGCACTTAGGGAGGCCGAGGAGAGCCGATTGCCTGAGGTTAGGAGTTCAAGACCAGTCTGGCCAACATGGTGAAACCCCATCTGTACTAAAAATACAAAAAAATTAGTTGGGTCTAGTGGCATGAACCTGTAATCCCAGCTACTCCGGAGGCTGAGGCAGAGGAATAGCTTGAATCAGGGAGGTGGAGGTTGCAGTGAGCTGAGATCGCGCCACTGCATTCCAGCATGGGCGACAGAGCGAGACTCCGTCTCAAATAATAATAATAATAATTCACTTAGAAATATGATGCATTTTAAAGAGCACTTTGACCCTCACTGTGGTGTTGCATACCTTCAAAGTCTTCCCATACCCACCTGCTATAAAGTGGCATCTAGTTTTGACGATAGAGTTTAAAGGAAATTTAGTGAAACAATGGATCTCAGAACCACTGGCAACCATTATGGGTCAAAATGTCTACAATTTCTGTTCAAATACACTGGTGAGTTAACCCGTTTTAATGTGGGATAAATCCTTTTGGAGTTGTTTTAAAAACAACTAGTGATAAAACTACTACTCTGAGAATAGCTTGTTAGTCTTTTCTGAACACAACTGGTTGAAATAAACTTATCTATATTGCTTTCCATGTTCTTTTTATCAATGGACAAAAAACAAATAGCATTTGATATAATTTCTTTTTTTTGAGTTGGAGTCTCACTTTGTCACCCAGGCCGGAGTGCTGGAGTCAGGAGTGCAGTGGTGTGATCTCGGCTCACTGCAACCTCCGCCTCCCGGGTTCAAGCCATTCTCCTGTGTCAGCCTCCCGAGTAGGACTACAAGCACATGCCACCACATCTGGCTAATTTTTTGTATTTTTAGTAGAGACAGGGTGTCACCGTGTTAGCCAGGATGACTACAAGCACATGCCACCATATCTGGCTAATTTTTTGTATTGTTAGTAGAGACAGGGTGTCACCGTGTTAGCCAGGATGGTCTCGATCTCCTGACCTCGCCATCTGCCTGTCTAGGCCTCCCAAAGTGCTGAGATAACAGGCATGAGCCACCGCGCCCAGCTGATATAATTTCTTGAAAACAAAAACTTCTAATTTCTTTACAAACTATTTTTATTCCTGTTTGTATATGCATATCCTTTCCACCTGAAATAGGCTTGTATAATTCTTTTAAGAGGTAGTTAAAAGAACATATTAACAGGGACTGATCCATAACAATCTCTCAAACTTCAGTTGTATGCTCTCCTACTCCTTGCTAATAAAATATTTCTAGAATCTACTAAGCAGTGCAACAAAGATCAAGAGACAAGCAGTTTCTACTTTTATTGAAGTCATTGTCAAACCTATATAAAGGAAAATAAGGATAAAAGTAAGAAAGATTTTCTACCAACAATAATAAATGAATATATTTACATATATTTACATATCTATATATATGTGTGTGCATGTATATATCTGTGTTAGAAACTTATATTTAAAAAGTACATAAAGTCTTAACAAAATTGCTTTAGCTCTTCTTTAATACTTTGAGTTCCTTAAACTTACTTTGCTCTTACTCTCCTTAACCTTCACCTATGCTGGTCCTTTAGCTGGACACTTTATTTCCATGTGCAGGTGGCTGGATACCTTCTTTCCATCCTTCCTACCTCAGTTTTTCATCTCCTTCAGGAAAAATTTTGCGGTTCTATAAGATTGAGCTGGATATATTTTTTAAGTCATTCAATCATATCCTGCCCTTTTTAATCTTAGCATTTATAAAACTATGTTTAAATCACCTGGTTACTTGTTTATAAAACTATGTTTAATCACCTGGTTACTTATTTACTACATGTGTCTGTAGTCACTAAATTGGTTATGACACAGGTGGGAACTATGTCGGTCAGATTCATCTGGACACTCATTTTTGTACAGCCCATAAGCTAACAATAGTTATTACATGATTTAAAATTTTAAAACAAATAAAAATCACATTTAATAATATAAAAATTATATAAAATTTAAACTTCAGTATCTGTAAATAAAGTTGTTTTCAAATATAGCTGTGCTCATTCTTTTCTGTGTTTCTGTGGCTGCTTTTGAGCTAGGACAGCAGAGTTAGGCATTCTTTCAAAATAGTCGTTTACATAAGAACATATGGTTCATCTGGTGTCTGCAAAACATATACAAACCTAAAAAGGAATGATTTAGCCCTGTAGTAATGTAGTGAAGCACACCTTGTTTAGTTGCTGTCCCAGTGTACCATGTAGTTTTCATATATGTGTGAGAAGAAAGTAATAGGTTTTTATTTTCTACCTGCAGAATTAGGTCTATTTTGTCTTAATATAAAAGTGACTACCTGGCGTTGGGCTGGAGTGCAGTAAATAAGCCACTAGGTGACTCAAAGAAGCAACAGGACCTAGCTCCATTCATACGCAATTGGCAACACTTTTCCTGCCACCATCATCAATGTGTATATGTATATATACATATATATATGCAGGCTCTTCCTTGCCATTGCCCTACAAGTGTCTCATAATCTCCTGATGCCTTCACAGACATGAATAATGGCAGGGTAGAAGACATGATTATAAACAGCCTGCCTTTTCAGGGTGAGGATGATCTAGCAGTCAAGGCTTTGCTCATTGGGGTGGGTCATAGAAAACGGATTTTCCTCAAATTCCAAAGCATGTCATAAGAAAGCATTACTTCTGAACCTTTATCACCAAAGGACTCATATTATGGTTGCAAATTCACTTACATATATCTTTATCAATGTATCAGAGAGCTACCCTGAAGTTATAATAAAACTTTCTGATATGACCAGGGACACATTTAAGGGAAATGGTTCACCCTTTTACAGGGTAACACCTATATGAAGAATTCCTTGCCAATAATTTTCTTTAAAGACCAGAAAAGTAACAGACTTTTCCAAAGGACTAAAGCATGCCATCGGACTCTGATTCAACCATTTTTAGATTTCTCAAAAAATAGAATTCAATTTAATCACCCCTGTCCATCTTGTTTGAGTATTCCTCTTGCTAAATATATACATGAAGGCAATACTAAAAATAATTTTTATTATCATCATGGTTTTTATATTTTCTGTTTCAAAAAGGAGATTTCTCAAGTTGTTCTATTTTATTTTTAAGAAAGAAAGAGCAGAATTTTAATATGAGTTTACAGCAAAATAATTTTAAATGATATCCCGACTCTATGATTATTCTGAAATATTCATATTAAAATACATTAATCAAACAGAATAGTTTAATACATTGATATTTTGTTATTTTTCATTCTATGCTAATTTAAATTTTATTTCATATTAATAATGAGAATATTAGAATGCTTCAACTGATACTATACTCATCAAATAATATAATTTATCATACAGAAAATGAAAATCAAAATCACAATAAAGTATTATCTTACCCCAGTTAGGGTGGCTACTATCAAAAACACAAAAAAATAGCAAATGATGGCAAGGATGCAAAAACACAAGAAGCTAGCTCATACACCGTTGGCAGTAATGTAAACTTGTGTAGTCACTATGGAGAAAAGTATGGAGATTCCTCAAAAAACTGCAAGTAGAACTAACATATGATTCAGCAATCCCACTATTGGGCATTTACCAAAAGGAAAAAGTCAGTATATCAAAGAGATTATCTGTACCCCATCTTTATTGCAGCACTATCCACAACATCCAAGATATGAAATCAGCCTAGGTGTCCAACAACACATGAATGAATAAAGAAAATGTGGTGTATATAAACAATGAAATATTATTTAGCCATAAAAAACAGTGAAATTTTGTTACTTGTGTCAATATGGAAAGAACTGGAGGACATTATGTTATGTGTAATAGGCCAGAAATAGAAAGTTACGTATCTCATGTTCTCATTCATATGTGGATGCTTAAAAAAAAAAAAGAGTTTGATCTCATAAAAGTAAAAACATAGAACAAAGAATATTAGAGGCTGGAAAGGGTATAGGGAAAAGGAAGATAGGAAGAGAGTTGGTAAAACATACAAAATTACAGCTAGAAAAGAGAAATAAGTTTTAGTATTCTATAGCACTGTAGGATGAGTATAACTAGCAGTATTTTCTTACATAGTTTCAACTAGCTAGAAGGAGGATATTAAAAAATCCCAATACAAAGACGTAATAAATGCATGGGATGATGAATATGCTAATTACCTTGATCTCATAGCTATATATTATATGCATCAAAACATCACTAGGTATTCAATAAATATGTAAAATTAGTACATGTTAAAAATAAAATTATAAAAATTTATGTAAAAGGAAAAATACAATTTAGCATTTATTTGATTGTAGAATTAAACAATTAGTACAGCCCATGTGAATATAAAGTGATGATAACCCCAGTGATATCATCACATATAAAATTTCAAACTGTTTTATTTGTGTTCAGAGCATTGAATAATCTGTAGACTTAAAATAATTGACTTCTTTTCAGTTTTTTTTTACTTTATTGAACCTATGCTTTTTCTGTACAAACAAGTTATTCTTTTGCTCTCCTCAGCATTCTTTAAAGTGAGAAGTAACAAATTATTGTCAGAAATAATAAAATACTCAAATTCTGTTCAAAGGATTAAGTCTTAAAAATATATTAGATGTAGGCTAGGCTCGATATCTCACTCCCAGCACTTTGGTCAAGAGATCGAGACTATCCTGGCCAACATGGTGAAACCCTGTCTCCACTAAAAATACAAAAATCAACTGGGCATGATGGTGGACACCTGTAGTCCCAGGTCCTCGGGAGGCTGAGGTAGGAGAATCGCTTGAACCTGGGAAGCAGATGTTGCAATGAGCCAAGATAGCACCACTGCACTCCAGCACCTGGTGACAGAGTGAGACTCCGTCTCAAATATACGTGTGTGTGTGTGTGTGTATGTGTATGTGTATATGTGTATATATATGTATGACTTAGAAAATAATGAGTACATTTGATTTATGTTTTTCTGTGAAATCTCATATTTGTTTCTCAGTGGAAGGGCACAGTGAACCATTTGTTGGATGTATTTTTATGAAAATAAGAAGGAGGCCGGGCGCGGTGGCTCATGCCTGTAATCCCAGCACTTTGGGAGGCCGAGGCGGGCGGATCACAAGGTCAGGAGATTGAGACCATCTTGGCCAACATGGTGAAACCCTGTCTCTACTAAAAATACAAAAAATTAGCTGGGCATGGTGGCGCACGCCTGTAATCCCAG
>PVKV010019547.1:0-41930 GCA_004027835.1 Alouatta palliata | reverse complement strand
GCACACACATACTTGTATTGTATGTACTCTGTGCACTGAAGTCCAGCACACACATACTTGTATTGTATGTACTCTGTGCACTGAAGTCCAGCACACACATACTTGCTTCAGAGACACATCTTCCCATCACCAAAATATTGGGGGTTTAAATTCCGTAAAGTTGAAATAAAGTGCAAGCCTGATGCTGGTTTGTAGACCAGTTTGCAAGCCCAGTGCCTTGTATGTAGTAGACATACAAATATTTTTGGTTGATCTTTCATCATTTGCAATGGAAATAAATGTTTCAGTCCAGTAAAATGGCAGAAATGTAAAAGGTAGAATTCCAGAATGTCTTAAAATTAAAAGATCAAAGTGTAGCAGGTAGTTCCTTTCCTGTTATTACTCACGGAGACAGACAAATTCCGTTAAAAAACAAGCTCAGTTTGACTGCAGGCCAGAGTGTTACCCATTGTTCATTGTTCACTGAAAGAATATGGTTTATCTGCTTCTCAGGATGATCCACTTATAACACTGGGGGCATTCTAGTCCCAGGTTTTCTGAAATCGGACGCTCTCCTATTGTGCTCATGGGCCAGTGAAATGGCCCAAACATAATACCGTCTCACTGTCCAGACAGCATCTTCCAAACACCTTTCAAACCCGAACATAGCACAGAATCCAGTCTTAAGACAGTCCTAGCTTTTGACTTTGAGAACCTGGTCGGTGCCCAACAGAACCCCGGAAACTGCTCGATTGTATGGATGTTTCTGTTTATTTTAAAATTTTACTAACACATGCATGTGATAGTAAAAAATGTAAGCGGTGGCAGGGCGTGGTGGCTCACCAAAATGCAGGGCCTGTAATCCCAGCACTTCGGGAGGCTGAGGTGGGAGGATCACGAGGTCAGGAGATCCAGACCATCGTGACCAACATGGTGAAGCCTCGTCTCCACTAAAAATACAAAAATTAGCTGGGTGTGGTGGTGCGTGCCTGTAATCTCAGCTACTCGGGAGGCTTAGACGGGAGAATCTCTCGAACTGAGAGGCGGAGATTGCAGTGAGCCGAGATCGCACCACTGCACTCCAAGCTGGCATCAGAGCAAGATTCCATCTCAAAACAAAGTAAACTGTACAGAAAGGTCTAAAATGGAAAGCAAAAGTTACGCTTCTTTTAAAACTCCAGGTTTTCTCCCCAAAGGTACCAGCAAAACAATTATAGCACACAAGCCTTTTTTAAAAAATTACACAAATGCAGTAATTCCATATTTATTCCACATTGACTACTCTTTCAATGAAACAGTATCTCGAAGCTCTTTCCATGTCAGCACGTGCAAGTTCCTTTAGCGGCTGCAAAGTACTCCTTGCAGACTGTGCTGTATTCTAATCAGTCCCTTAATGACGCTTCCGTTTCCTTATTACAAACTTTGCTACAGTGAACAATCTTGCACATGTATCTTGGCATCCTTTTGTAGGCGTATCTTAAGGTACATTCTAAAAAATACAGTTGCGAGCTCAAAAAGGCTAAGACTTTGATTTTTATTTAGTTAACTGTGTTTATATATTGGTCTGTTGTCTAAAATTTCAGTACCGATTTCCAAATTGCTACCTAAAAATACGGTACGGTATACTCTTTCTAGAGGTGTGTAAGAGTCTTGATGGTCACCTCCTCCCCACTGCCCTGTACCGGGCCCTTGTTGTGTTTACACAACACACTTCATTGCCTCCCTTTTCTGGGCATTTGAAGGCACTTGAAGATGGTGGTTACCCAGTATATGGCTAAATCCTCCTTTCTCCCAAATAAATCAAAGAACAGTGCTCCTCACTAGTGAAGTGTTTGCAGAACTGCTGCTGTGTCAGGCCAGGGCTACCCTGGGGCTGTCTCCTGGGCAGTGAAGGTGAACTTTCAGGAGAGAATAATCCTGCCTTTGTGTACTGACTCACCTTTACTGTTCCTGGTCCCCGCCCTGTTAAACACACACCAGTTAGTGAGGTTCCACCTTTAAAAAAATCAGTCAGGGAATCAGCCAGCTGAGATGCCCAGCCTCAAAGCCAAGTTCTTCCTCTGTGTGAGGGACTCTGGTGTTTGGGTGCCACCTATTAAACGTTAGCAACAAACCAGGCTATTAGGTGGATAGGGGCATACCCTACGTTCCAGAACTCGTACATGAATCAACCACTTTTTAATAAACTACATCATCCTTAGAAACTGAACATGGATCTAAGCACTCTATCTAATGGAAATTTACCCCTCATAATTTGGAGAAAGCATCAAGGCTAAGAATAACTTTTCTTTATTGTTATTACTATGTTTATGTCTTAGCTGGCACGTCTGCCACTGCCCTCCTCCCTTTGTACAGTGTGCTGCGCTCACCAGGAGCTGCTGGAAAATGAAATACCTTGCGGAGTATCCACCTGTTTAAAATGGTACCATCTTTAGTGGGATAAGCAAAAGGGAGTTACTCAAAAATGAAGCTCACTTGAGTGTCTTGTGAGGTAGTAGTGTGGCAAACAGTGCCTCTGCCCTCTGCAGAGATCGACTGTCGTCGCACCGATGAGGAACCATCTCTGCTGTCCTTCTTCCGGCACACATGGCAGTCAAACCTGCCACTGCCTCTCAGTAGGGGTAGAGGAAGAAATGAGGGGCAGAACAAGTGCAAAGGGTCAGTTGCTCCAGAGCCTTAATGCGTGTTCTCACAATTCTGGACAGTCGTTTCTGTCTTAGAACAACTTTCTTTATTTTTCTTTTTCTTTCTTTTTTCTTTTTTTTGGCAGAGTCTCGCTCTGTCACCAGGTGCCAGGCTGGAGTGCAGTGGCACAGTCTTAGCTCACTGCAACCTCCACCTCCCGGGTTCAAGCAATTCTCCTGCCTCAGCTTCCGGAGTAGCTGGGACTGCAGGCATGCACCGCCACACCCAGCTAATTTTTGTGTTTTTTAGTAGAGACGGGATTTCACCATGTTGGCTAGGATGATCTTGATCTCTTGACCTCGTGATCCGCCCGCGTTGCCCTCCCAGAAGTGCTGGGATTACAGGTGTGAGCCACTGCGCCCAGCCCCAGAACAAGTTTGTAAGGTGGAGCATAGGACTGTGCATGGTAACAATGCCCTACCACACCACCCGCTTACTCCTAGGATTCAGCGGCTGCGTGCAGAGGCTATGTGCCCTGGACAGGTCACACCAGTATTAAATTCTGTTGTCCCCTACTCAGCAACAGGAAATGGTGTTTGTTTTAGTGTGGGGAACTTTTCAGCTTCCCAGGCTGGGCTTGAGAGCCTGCACATCCATGTTTGGTTTCCAGCTTTCCTGATAACATATCGCTCTCTGTTAGAGCTTTCCAGCTCAGCCCTAGCCCGGCTTTCATTGATCCACCTCCCCAGGATTCTGACCTTGTCCTTGACAATCTGGGCAGGTCAGCTTCTCCCAAAGGCTCTGAGTTGCTCCCACCTCCATGCTCTTTCCTCCCTCCCTTTACCTTATCTGGGTAGGTATTTGGGGGAATGGGGAGAAGAAATGCATAGTGAGGAGTGGTCACTAAAGACAGAAGTTATCATTAGAAAACCTTGGGCAGTTTACAGTTTTTTCAGCAGCAAAATAGAGATAATAATTATGTAGTATGAGGGGAGGTGGTTGTGAAGGTTGAATGAGTTCACAAATGTAACTATAATTGTCTGGAAGAGGGAGGGAAAGAGAGGGGAAGGGAAACAGTAGTTGGGGGGTGGGGAGGAAGAAAGAGAGAAACTAATGTGTGACTAGTTGAATATAAAAATGCATCAGATAAAAAATAACATTGATGTTTTAGTCTTTAATGCCAAAAGGAGGTGGTCATGAATAAAAATTGTATGTCTTTTTAATGAGACGTTTTGTTTTGGAGACAGTCTGTCATTCTGTGGTCATGTTCAACTTAACAGGTAGAAATACCCATTAAGTCATTCGTTCATGAGACTGTGAAGAAGCCATGTTTGGATGCGTCCCTGGTCATGGAATCTTTGGTTCGCATCTTGCCTTTGCTGCTTGCTAGTTGGGAGATGTGTTTCCTCCTATGCAGCATGGGAATATTAACCCCTCTCTCCTAGGACTGGTGGCAGTAGTAAGTAGAACACCCTTCACAAACCAAATAACTCATTGCTTTGCATATTGTCACCACTGTCGCCTTGTTATGGATAGCAGACTGGAAAATGAGTCCTCTTTGAATACTAGAGACTGGGGCTAGAAATCTTCAGTGATGAGTGATATTTGGAACCATGAGAATCGGTAAACTCCACCCTGAGTGCTGTTCTACTAGGGAATAACTACCATGAGAAAGAGGAGGAAACAGCCTCTGAGGTGGGGCAGTCAGGAATGTGTCTCTGTGCAGTGAGGCAGAGAAAAGACCTTTGGATCTGATGCTGAGACAGACTTGTGTTGTGCTGGGAAGGCAGTTTCTGTGGATCAGTACAAATACACACACCATGACACAGAGCTTTTCTGCTTCTTGTCCCTTACAGAAGTTGAAGAAGCACTTGTTAATAGCCTTTGTGTTTTGTGTTTTTTTAATGTCTTATTTTTTACTTTTGAGACAGGGTTTCACCATGTTGGTCAGGCTGCTCTGGAACTCCCGACCTCAGGTGGTCCGCCTGCCTCAGCCTCTCAAAGTGCTGGGATTACAAGTGTGAGCCACCGCGCCCGGCTGCCTTTGTGTTTTGTTCAACTGTGGTTACATTTTTAGATATCTATGAGGGTTAAAAACCAACCAGCCAACCTGTAGGTTGGTTACTCTAGAACCTTAGTTTTCTGTGCAGAGTAACTGTGGGTGCCCAGAAAGCTGAAAAAGGTAGGGAGGTGAGGAGAGGAGGAATCCCTGGGAATTATGTGGCTGGAACTAGACCATAGGCATTCAGTGGAAATCTAGTGAGTCACGCTGTGGCCAACGCTTTTTTCTCTTTCTGCTTTGCCACAAGAGGAAGAAGGAGTGGTGAGATCTGAGGTAATTCTGTAGAATTGATGCTGCATGTGGTTCTGAGAATGGCAGATATAGAGAGGTTTCCTCTGCAAGACAGCATGGGCGGCAAGCCTTCCAGAACCCCTTTCCAGAGTGGGAACCCATCACACGGTACGCTTTTCCTACGGTAGCCCCTTCTTGGCTGATTTTAAAAGATGGCTTTTCCCAGGGCCTCTTAGAACTTGTGCTTAGCAAAGGATCTGTGTTTCCCATAGGAAAAAAAGTAAGCAATGTAATGAATTTTTAAAATAAAATTTGAGACGGCTTGCATCTTGTTTCTGTCTTCTCTTCTCAAAAAGCCTAGTTTATCCTTTTTTCATCCTAGTTTTGATGTCTGAGCAGTTGGCCTCTGTAGATACCCTTGATCAGAATTTTTCTCTCCTTCATTCAAACTCCCCCAACCAGTGAGCAGGGCGGGGGCAGGGGGTGAGTCTCACTCAGTTCAGTGCCCACTGCACTTACCCACTGGCGACACTCCCAGCAGAATGCAAGTGTTTAAAGGCAAGGGAGGATCTTCCAATATTGTCCTGTAATATTTGCCATTACTCCGTATTTACTAGCTTTTTTGCTTGATAAATGTAGATGATAATGTATGTCCTTCCTCCTCTGGTCTCCTTCGGCAAATTCTAAATATCTTAGACTTGACTTACATGGCTGCTTTTCTGGGAGGTCATTTCTTCTGCCTCTCCCAGGACAAAGTGGCCCACCCTTCACTCCTGGAACACCCATTTTACATGTGTTTATGTTGACTCTTACTGACTTTGTTCCATCATTATATAGGTATCCTTCAAAGAACTTTGAGCTCCCAAGTACTCAGCTCCCCAAGGGTCATGAATCACTTTGTTGCATCATTATCTAGGTGTCTTCATGGGACTTTCAGCTCCCCAAGTGTGCCAGAAGAACTTGGCACAGAGCTGAACACATGGGGGACTCCACTACAGAAATACCAAATGAAAGGAAGCCCTGCAGGCCACAGAGTGTTCAGAGGCCGCCCCTGATATTAAGCTGGATCCCATACGTAGATAGGCGCCACAGCTTCATCTACCCAAGGGGCCCACACGGGGGTGAGGTCTTCCTCTCCAGAGTGTGTTCCGTGATCTCGTCTTGTCTGTTCTGTCTACGTCCTCGTTGGTAGATCAGTAATCAGTCATAAAATTGTAGCCTATCTTTTGAAGATAGAAGACCAGTATGGCACGGATGACAGTGATAAGTTTATGAAAGGAAAGTAATTTAGATAACTTGAGAAATTACGACCGTGTGACATGATCATTGTGTGATACATATTCTTTTCACTTCTGGATTATGTCCTACAATGTTTGCGAAATGAGACTAGGAAGTTTCTATGTCATTGCTTATTTTCACTGGCAAATTCAACAAAACAGTATGATGGAAGCAGTCATCAGAGACCCTTGACCCTCTGTTCTCTATTCCTGACACTGTTGAGCACCTCGCACATGTTATTTTATTTAATCCTTACAACAACTTTATGAAGTGGGTCTGTCTCCCATTTTGCAAATGAGAAAAGAAGCTTCAGTGACACAGTGAGCTCAGGAGACTTTTCCCCCCTTTACTTAGTCTGTAGGTAGCAGAGCTGGAACCTGAATCCTCATCTTACTGGTTGCAGAACCTTTCTCTGCACAGCTCAATCTACGACATTGTATTTGGGAAATTAGCAGCATTTTCTCTGTTACTACAGGGGAAAATAAACTATCTTACTAACTCGTATTTTATGTTCCTAGGGAAGCAAAGGTGCCTACCGGTACCACTGGCAAAGCCACAATGTCAAGCACAGTGGTGTGGACGACATGGTGCTGCTCTCCAAGATCACGGAGAACTCCATCGTGGAGAATCTAAAGAAGAGATACATGGACGACTATGTTTTTGTATCCTTTATGAGCTTCTTTGGACATTTCTAAGTGGTATTACGATGTCCACAGTTAAATTGTGGCTTTATGCTGGGTGCAGTGGCTCACCTATGCAATCCCAGCACTTTGGGAGACCATCCTGGGCAATGCAGGGAGACCCTGTCTCTATTATAAAAAATAAAAATAAAAATTGAACTTGGGGCTTTATTCCTGGCTTGAGAAGAGCCATCTGAAAGTCTGGATGGATGCGGTATGCACACGTCATTTTCAGCGTTTCAGAATGAGGTTTTATATGTTTATATCACTTAGTTCTGGCTGTGCAAAGGGCAAAGATGGTGCCAGATTATTCTCCTGGCATTTTACAATGTAAAGATGCAACCAGTATTTATCTGTTTTAACCCATAATATTGTCCCTTTGACATGCTCTAGTCATGCATGTAGTATCTAAAACCTCTGCTCTTCCTAGAAGTCCTGGTTTGCAAAGAGTTCTACCAATAATGCGTCCTGATTACAAAGCAGAGACATTTAAGTCTGGACTTAAAAGGCTTAAAATTTTTGCCAGTTTTTCTGCATTTTAATGTATACTAAAGGAAATGTGAGAAGTGAAGATTGACTATTGAGAATGCCTGACATTCTAGAGTTGTTCTTTATGTTTTAATTTTAGATTGCCAGATGCCATTTTTTATGGAGCTTTAAAAAAATGCGGAATGGAAATTTGATTCAAACATGTGTTGACTTCGTTATCAGCAGGGAACTATGATATTTGCTTAAGTTCCTATAGGATTGAAGAGTTTTGTTTGATGCATCTATGTAAAGATACTCTAGTGAAATAATTGTGAGAGTTAGTCATGGACATGCAAAGCTCTGTGTTAAATCTGTGTAACAGTGCCAAAAAGTTTACCTTTGATGCCGACTGTGTCTTCTGAAAGTATGGTGCCATGGATGACTTACTAAAAAGTAGAGGCTTTGCCACTGATGCAACATACATCTTAGAAATTTAACCCAAAAAGCTTGGGGAGGAATAGTTTTCACATCAGTGGCATACTATGATTACTTAGACTGCTTGTTTGACTATTGCTGAAAGCGCTGGAACCTATTCAATAATAACTTTTGCAGGGACTGCCTATCCCATCGCCGATAAGTAGGGGGGGTTCAACTTAACAGGTATTTAGCAAACAGTGCTATTAAATAATTAACAGCATTATTCCAAAGCATTTGCACCATTCTGACCAGTACTCTGCTGTTTCTTATTTACTATAAGGGAATTGTATCGATACCTATGTAGTTAAACCTCTTTCAAGGATTAACAGATATAGTTGGATTTATTGGCTGCATTATAATAGCATCATTTAAAAAAATTATTTTTCTAGCACTTTGGGAGGCTGAGGCGGGTGGGTCACTTGAGGTCAGGAGTTTAAGATCAGGCTGGCCAACATGACGAAACCCCATCTCTACTAAAAATGCAAAATTAGTGGGGGGTATGGTGGAGTCTGCCTGTAATCCCAGTTACTTGGGAGGTTGAAGCAGGAGAATTGCTTGAACCTGGAAGGCAGAGGTTGTAGTGAGCCAAGATCGTGCCACTGTACTACAGCCTGGGAGACAGAGCAAGACTCCGTCTCAAAAAAATAAATAAGTAAATTTATTTTATTTTTATTATTTAATTTTATTTTTACTTTTTTAGAGATGGGATTTCACCATGTAAGCCACGATGGTCTCGATCTCCTGCCTCATGGTCTGCCCTCCTTGGCCCCCCAAAGTTATTTTATTTTTAAATAACACATAGTAATCGTATACAGTTGTGGGATATAATGTTATTTTTATTTATTTACTTTTTAAGACAGGGTCTCCCTGTGTCACTCAGGCTGGAGTGCAGTGGCACGATCCCAGCTCACTGCAACCTCCGCTTCCTGGGCTCAGGTGATCTTCCTACCTCAGTCTAGCTCCTGAGTAGCTAGACTACAGGCACATACCACGATGCCTGGATAATTTTTTGTATTTTTTTTTGTAGAGATAGGGTTTCACCTGTTGCCCAGGGTGGTCTCAAACTCCGGAGCTCAAGCAGTCCACCTGCCTAGGCCTTCTAAAGTGCTAGGACTACAGGTGTGAGCCACCCTGCCCGACAATGTGATGTTTTAATATGTATATGCATTTCGGAACAATAAAATCAAGCTAATTAACATACTCATCACTTCACATACTTATTTTGTGTGGTGTAAACATTTAAAATCTACACTCAGCAATTTTGAAATGCACATTACATTATTATTTACTTATATAACTTCTGGATCAGGGTGTCGACCTATAGCTGACAGACAAAATCTTCCCACCAGCATTGTTTTAACAGCAGTTTCGTTGGAACACGACCATGCTCATTTGTTTAGTTATCGTCTCTGGTTGTTTTCACACTATGGTAGTAGAGCTAAGTAGTTGTAACAGACTCTGCAAAATCTCAAATATTTACTTTCTGGTCCTTTGCAGAAAAAATTTGCTGACTTCTGCTCCAGATACTTGTGCAGGGCTTCCTTTAATTTACTTATACAAAAGCAGTTGTGTTCAGTTGTGAGTTTTTATTTTATTTGGTCAAAATACTGAGATATGTTTACTTTATCTGGACTTAACACCATCAAAACATTTTAATCACTTTTATGTGCCGCACCCACAGCGCATGAAAACTGGCAGGTAATTGATTAGAAGGAGCTGGGTGGCAGGACGTGGACCTGGACTGTCTGGCTTCAAACTTTGCTCTGCATATTATTGACCTTAATAAGTTTTGTGATCTCTCTGCCTTGGTTTCCATACCTGTAAAATTGGAGTAATAATAAAATCTCTCACGTGAGGCTGTTGTAGGGTGAAATGAAATAAAGCATGCAGCAAGTAAGCAGTAAGCAGGAGTTATTATTTCCATGCACCAAGGCAAGCTTTAAGTGCTTCCCATATTTCTGAGTTATTTTCCAAAAATTCAACTGTAAAGTTATGTATTAGAAATTAAAATGCATTTTGCCACAGAAACCGTTATAAATGGAGGACTGACAAGCCTATAGAAGTCGTCATTTCCACTGAGTGTAGTAGTTGAACAAATTCCATATTGGAATGTTCGTGGAATGTCGGCTCAACTTACTGCATTGTAAACATGGAAATACGGTTTTTGATAACCTGGGTAAGAAAAGAAACAAATGATGTCCGTAGTCAGTCCCTCCTAAATCCAGTCTCTCTCGCTCCTTCCCATCAGGAATGTTGACTCCCAAAACACCAGACGCAGGGACTGTGTCTTGTATATCTTCTTCAAAAAGCAACATACAAAAACCCTTTAAAGCAATACATGTTCATTTAACATGGCTCATAACATGTAGTCAAGCAAAAAGGAAAACACCAAAGTCACCCAGAACCCATCACCAAAGGTTAGTTTTTATTAATGTCTTGGTGTAGAGCTTTCCGTTTAACCACATATGGCCATACATATATGTGTGCTTTCTTGCTAATTTTAACCCAAATGGCATCATCCTGCCGCATGTATTTCTTGGTTTCCTGTATAATTCTTGGCATGGTGCATTGTATTAAGTATTCGTTGACAATTTGTTGACTGTTAGGACTTGCTTTTTAAATTCAGACAACAGAGTTTTGAAATGACTTACACAGAGAGGGCTGTTGATGCGCCTTTGAATTAATGCCTTTGAATCGATGACTGACTAATCGTGTGTTCTACCAAGGAAATGAGTTACTTGACCACTAATGATTTTATGTTTTAGAACTCTCTACCCACTCATTATATGGAAAGCGCAGCATAAATGTGCTTTCTGTCATTACCACAGAGTAGGTTTCGGCTTTGAGGAAGCTTGATGGATGTTTATGAAATAATACGAGGAGTATAGCTGCAGATCTTGCTCGGCTAAATGATAAAAGCATCCTTTAACACTTCAGTGTTAAGGGAATATTATAATAGAATGGCATTACTGTAAGAGTTGGGTTTTTTTCCTCTCCTATGTTTAATTGTTAAGACAACAAGAGACTTGATTTCGCATTAAGTTATAAAATTGCTCACTTTATCCCTTCTGTATCTGATTCCAGCACATTGTCTTGTAATGAAGGTCAGCATTTGGAGCAATGAATTGTTAATGCATTCAGGCTGAATGCACATTTTTTCTACATTAGGAAAAATAAGAATCCGCTTAGAAAATGCTGACATTGTTGACTAATAAAACTCCGTATTTTTGAGTTATTTGTCCTATGACAAAGAAGACTTAATTTGCCATCTGTTTGTCATTAATGTTGCCACACTTCTTACAATTACATTGTAAGCTATATGAGGAAAACATTACAGCGTTCTCTATTATGCATGGGGAGAGAGCATTTCTGGCCACTTGGCTGACGAAAAGAGTTCCTGTGCAAAGTATTCCATGCCCGTTTGGTCCAACTTTTCCCAAACTTGTTTTAACTCAAAGACCACACTGACGTGTGTTTGGCATTTTTAATCCTTGAATTAGGAGTCCAGACATTTGTGCCAGACTCACTAGAGTTCAAAGTGGTGTAGTTGTTCGGAGTGAGGTCTGGCCCCTGGCATCCAGTTCACTGGCGGGGCAGTGTGCTATATATAGCAAGGCAGACGCTGGGCTGGAGCCAAAGCCTCAAGTTCCAGCCCACACATTCTCCATGTGACTCTGGGCAAGTCACCTTACCTCCCTGTGCCACCTCAGTGATGAACCTGGGGAAGTCCACTTGACCAGCGTAAGTGGTTTTGGGAAATTCACTGACTATTAAAATAGGTTTTAAAAGTTTGACTCTTAGTATTGCCTAATAAGACTATTAAAAACAAACATTTGAAAGTTGTACTACCATCACATTTCATAGAAGAAAGAATATTTTTACACCAAAACGTAGGGAGGAAATAATCTAAGAATAAAGGACAGTTTCTTTCTATTGATAAATTAAGCTTCATGAAAAATTTAGTGCGTTCTTTCTTTTTTTGTCATTCTTGCTGCAGGTCAATGAAAACTTGTAGATCCATGGACAGGCATTCAGGAACCGGTCAATTAAAGATATCTTGGGTCCCTTCTGTCTCCCGGAGTCTTTTAAATAATTGGCATTTGCTTTATTTTTTTCCTGCTTTTTGGTGTCATAGCTTCATATCTTCAGGCATTTGAAAATTAACCCTAGACCACACCTTCACCACCAAGGATTATGTGGGTAGGGACAAAGATAGGAATGGCTTTTCCCAGAGGCACACCTGAATTATGTAATAGGGAGTGGGAGTGAGCATTGTTGGAATTACCTGGAGTTCCCAAACCAGCAGGAGAGCACAGGTCTCTGGAAAATAGCTGAGGCCTCTGCGGGCATAGCAAAGTGGAAAAGGTGAGAATTGTTTAGATAAACAAGTATTCAAACTCTCACCTGAAATAACTACAAGGTGTGGTGTTTATTTTGTTTAAATTCTCTTGTCTCAGTTTTTCTTGTTTAGTTTTTCTGTACAAACAGCCATTTCATTGTATGTATTTATTTTATTTGCTCTGTCACCTAGACTGGAGAGCAATGTCACAATCACAGCTCACTGCAGCCTTGCCCTGACAGGCTTAAGCGATCCACCCACCTCAGCCTCGCAAGTAGCTGGAACCGCATGTACAGACCACCATGCTTCACAAATTTTTTTTTTTTTTTTTTTTGAGAGACGAGGTCTCACTATATTGCCTAGGCTGGTCTCGAACTCCTGGGCTCAAGCAATCATCCTACTTGGCCTCCCACAGTGATTATAGCACCCAAACAGAAACAATCATTTTCAACCAAACTTTATTTTTTAGATATCTTCCCAAATAATATTACCCTTAAGAACTCTACTGATAAATTTAGGGAGCAGATACAGATTTCCCTCTTCATTTCATTCTGACCTTAGTCATTGATTCGGGATTGGCTTAGAATAGTCCAAAGGAAGTATTTTTTTGTTTTTGATTTTTTTCTTTTGTTTTCTTTTTTTTCTAAGAAAAAGATTTTTTTTCTTTTAATGGCTCCTTAACCAGGCCCTTATCAGAATATATGTAATCTACTTAGTGAAAAATCAGGACGTTATGAGGTATCTCTTTATGTAGCAGATTAACAGTTTTTAAAGTGTTGGTTGCTTTAGGAGCTCGTATGCAACTGAATTCATATTTATTGGGTAACCAAGGGATTGGTGGGGAGGTGGTACCTTTGGCTGATGTCCTGAGGGCAGCCCTTTATTCTTTGTGTGCAGTGATCAGTTTATCTAGGATAAGGTGGCAGCAACCACATTCCCTTTACTACTAAGGGAAGGAGTACCCGAGTACCCTCCTCCATGGAATGAACTTATTTGCCTGTTTGTTTTTCCCTGGGGATGGATGTAGACGTGAAATAAACATCTTCCTCTTCTGAAGTGAAGATGGTTGTATTTCTTAAAAATTGAGTTTACCATGAGAATCATTATTACCTCATTCATTAATTGTTTGGCTCCGTTGCCCAGGCTGGAGTGCTGTGGCATGATCAAGGCTCACTGCAACCTCGACCTGCTGGGTTTAAGCAGTTCTCCCACCTCAGCCTCCAGAGTAGTTGGGACTACGGGCACACACCAACATGCCTGGCTAATTTTTTAAAAAAATTTTGTAGAGATGAGGTCTCACTAGATTACCCAGGCTCTTTTTAAACTCCTGAGCTCAAGGGATCCACCAGCCTCATCCTCCCAAAATGCCAGGACCACAGGCTGGAGGCACCACACCCAGCTCATTCATTCAGTTTTGATTAGGTCCTTACCATTTGAAAAAGATGCTTTAAAAATCCACCTAAGGAAAATAAACGTAAAATATAAAAAAGAGAAAAAAAAGAAAAAAAAAATCCACCTAAGGGAAGTAAGTTTTTGAGTATGCAAAGCATCACAGAATCTAACTTAGATGTGGACCTAAAGCTATCCAATTCAGTCCCCCATTCACCCTGCATTAAACTTCCAGTTTAAGGTTGCCAGATAACAATTCAGGAGTGCTGGTTAATTTGCATTTCCAATAAACAAGTTACTTTTCACTATAAGCATGTACCGAATGTTATTGGGGAACATACTTATTTGGGACATACTTATACTTAAAAAAAATTGTTTGAATGACTTTCCAATTTAACTAGGTATTCTGCATTTTTATTTGCTAAATCTGGCCACTAAGAATAATAATACTAACACAACAGTACCTGCTTATCTTAGACATTGTAGCTTGTTGATTAAGCTCGGGATCCAGAGTGCTTGAGTTTGAATCATAGCTCTGCCACTGATAGTTTGTGACCTTAAGCAACTTTTAAAATTTCTCCATACCTCAGTTTGCCTGTACAGGTTAAGTAACCTTACTCTAAAAATTCCAAATTTGAAATGCTGTGAAGTTCAAAACGTTTTGATAATTGACTGGATGCTCATCAGAGCATTTCAGATTTTGGATTTTTGGGTTAGGGATGCTGAACTGGTGAGTGTAATGCAAACGTTCCAAAAATCTGAAAAAAGCATTTTGGATAAGGAATAGTCAACCTGAAGTAAAATTGGGTTGTTATTCAGTGTTAAGATGTAAGTGTAGATGTATTGGATTAATTTTATTCCCCCTTATTGAGTCTTGGCTATGGCATCATGGACATCTTACCTGCTTGATAATTTTAACAGTACATTTATGTGTCCTAAATTTTACCTCAAACAAAGCAAGCCACTAATCTATCATTGTCGTCATCTGACTTTGGCTGTTGGGAATACATTTTCCATGGCCCTGCTTCCATAAGTCTTCAGTGATTTTCGGTCATGGCTCACTGTCTCATCAGCATTTTGTCTCAGCACTATGGCCTGACCCTAGACCAGAACTGGACACCGCTGGATTGGTCTCAAAACCACCTCATCTTTCCTAATAGCAATTCACGTTCAACTCTTTCAAGTCTGAAGATCTTTCTGGTCAGTGACAAAGAGTAGTAGAATCACAATCAGGTAATCCTGCATGCTCTCCTGTGTATATACACAATACTTTAAAATATTTTCTCTAAAAAAATTATCTGATAATATGATCCACCTCACATTGATTTATATTCAGTAATAATAATAACACTGTGTCTAATAGAAACGAACAAACCATTGCCTCTGAAACAGCGCCTGTCATGTTAAGAAGCCACACTTGAAAGATCCATCATAATTTCAGATACTACCACGATAAAACATGCACCTTAGAGGATATTAATTAAGGGAAAAGCCACTACTACGTGCTATGCGCAGACAGTGCTGAGCATTTTATAATTATTTCATTTAATTATAGTGAGGCTGTCACGTAGGTCCTGTTTTATCTCTATCAGCACCAGCCCATCTGACTCAACACCTAGGCTGGTTTTTGTGCTACACAGGTCTTAATATGCAAATACAAAAATTTCCGCCTGTGGGAGGAAATCTCATAGTTTTAAGTCTTTATCTAAAACTGTATGTTTGTAAATAACTTTCTGTTTAACAATTTATTTGTAAAATCTCCAAACACCTTAATGGATCATTGAAAGAAACAATGTTGAATGTGTGTGTTGTTTTGATTTTTTTTCCTCCGTGAAGTCAAAGAGTTTTTTCTCTTCTGTTTATTTTGTCCACTGTCATATCTTGAGCATCTAAAACAGTGCCTGGCATGTTAAGTAAGCACCCAATTCAAATTAGTTGATAGTTAAATGAATAAATGGAAATTTTTTTTTTTTTTTTTTGAGACAGAGTCTCACTCCGTCACCAGGCGCCAGGCTGGAGTGCAGTGGTGCGACCTCGGCTCACTGCAACCTCCACCGCCCGGGTTCAAGCAATTCTCCTGCCTCAGCCTCCCAAGTAGCTGGGACTACAGGCACGTGCCACCATGCCCAGCTAAATTTTTTTGTATTTTTAGTAGAGACGGGGTTTCACCATGTTGACCGGGATGGTCTCGATCTCTTGACCTCGTGATCCGCCCACCTCGGCCTCCCAAAGTGCTGGGATTACAGGCGTGAGCCACCGCGCCCGGCTGGAAATATTTTTCATGTGATCCTAAGTCTTCATTTATTTTGGCACATCAAAATATGTTGTGTTAAAATTTTAAGGCCCAGGGTAAATACAGCCTCTCGAGAGTCCTTCTTGGATTCTCCAAGCAGAAATAATACTTTATTTCCCTAAACCTGATGTAGGTGGGTTTATAATTTTCTTCTCTAAAAACTACCTTATTTATGATTATTTCTGTTGCTCTGAGACAAGATCTTTCTCTGTCACCCAGGCTGGAATGCAGTGACGTGATCTTGGCTTGCTGTAACCTCTGATACAGGCTCTCTGCAACCTCCGCTTCCTGGCTGCAAGCCGTCATCCCGCCTCAGCCTCCCAAGTAGCTGGGACTACAGGCACATGCCCCATGCCCAGCTCATATTTTTGATTTGTTGTTGCTGCTGTTGTTGTTTTTTAAAAATGGAGTTTCGCCGTGTTGCCCAGGCTGGCCTGAAATTCCTGGCGTAAAGCCATCTACCCGCCTCAGCCTCCTAACGTGCCAGGATTACAGGCATGAGCCACTGTACCTGGCCAGGAAATTACCTTATTGATGCCTTTTAATTCCTCTAAGCTTCTGGAGAACAGAGCTGTTAGTTCATCTTGTATCCCTGTATTTGTTAAATGAGTAGATGAATTTCTTTTTTGAGACAGAGTCTGGCTATGTCACCTAGGCTAGAGTGTAGGGGCGAGATCTCTGCTCACTGCAATCTCCGCCTCTCAGGTTCAAGCGATTCTCCTGCCTCAGTCTCCTGAGTAGAGTAGCTGGGATTACAGATGTGCGCTGCCACGCCCCACTAATTTTTGTGAGCAAGGCTGGTCTTGAACTCCTGACCTCAAATGATCTGCTCACCTTGGTCTCCCAACGTTCTGGGATTACAGGCGTGAGCCACCGAGCCTGGCTGATGAATATGCTTTTAGTGTACCAAACAGAAAGTTCAAAGGAAAAAGTGCGTATCTTTTGAGGGCAGGACTGGTAACTGCTTTTTTCACTCTTTGGCCATTTTTGCTTTGTTTTCTTTTCTCCTTGCTGTACATGTTACCAATCTTGAAAGAATGTGCTTTAATTCATTTAAAATAATGATTTCATTTTGTAGTACCTTGATAATTTAATTCGTTACTCTTCCTGAGGAGGAACAAAGCCTGTGCTAGTTGGATGATTGCTTTGTCTTTATTTGTAATCTTTTAGAAAACAAGTACACGAGCTTTCCACTTGGATAGTCATTACGAATTCTTGATAGCGTCTGATTATTAATTTGAAAAATGTGTAGCTATGAAGATTAATGATGGACCTTAACTGAGTTTAAATTCAGACATATATAGGATCCGTGTTAATCTCAGTCAACCCTTTCAAGCAGATGCCATATTTTGGAGACAAGGAAATTGAAATGTACCAAGGAGCGGTAAGTTACATGTCACTTAAATTACTTCCTTATTTAGGGCTTTTATGATGCAGACATTGTTTTTCTTGAAGTTAGTAGTACTTTTACACTTTTTTTTTTTAATCATGTATTACTTATTGGGAAAACTTAAATGACATTGTTTAATGATCTGCTTTTTATTTTTATTTTTCAGTTTTATTTATTTATTTTTTTGATGCAGAATTTTGCTCTTGCTGCCCAGGCTGGAGTGCAATGGCACAATCTCCACTCACTGCAACCTCCGCCTCCCAGGTTCAAACGATTCTTCTCAGCCTCTTGAGTAGCTGAGACTACAGGCATGTGCCACCAGGCCCAGCTAATTTTGTATTTTTAGTAGAGACGGAGTTTTACCATGTTGGTCAGGATGGTCTCGAACTCCTAACCTCAGGTGATCCACCTGCCTCGGCCTCCCGAAGTGCTGGGATTACAGGCATGAGCCACTGCGCCTGACCAATGATCTCCTTTTTACAGCACAGCTCAAAAAAACTTAGGACTGTCTAATATTTGAGGCTTATTTGCATAAAAAATGAGTAAATGGGATGTTGGACCTACAGCTTAGGGATCGTCCTGCTTCCACATATGACACAAAAATCTAAGGAATAAAAATCAGTTATAGGTAAAAAAAAATAATTAGAGCTATGGGTACTGAGTTGCAGAATCAGAACTATTGTTTAACTATGACTTGAACATGAAAAATGAATCTTGTGTTACTTCATTTATTAATTTGACCCTGGTCCCTATTCAAAATCAGCTCCATAGCCATTTCAATTGTGTCATAAAAATGGAAGCTGTAATTCTCCTTAATATATTTTCTTGTGTGGTTCATCACTTCCCCAGGCCTCCCCATCTCTGCATCTTTTTCTTTCGTTTTCCTTCCCTCTTTGCAGCAGAAGCACAAGAGCATTCATTAATCCTAACCCCTAAAAAGCAAACAAAAGAGAGCCCACACAAATTCATCAGTTGAAGTGGAAGGCAATTTACCAGGAGCAAGAGCCCACCCCATTGTTGCCAGATGAATGGTGCTGGTCGCTGGAGTCGAAGGAGGCTGCCACGCGAAAGACCTTTGATAATGCTGCCTTTATGGGAGCCGGGCACAAGGGAAACACTGTCAGCAGAAGCTGGCCCTGCCCTAGTGCCCCGATCAGCAGGCGCACAGAGCTGGCTCGGCATTCTCAATGTCAGCCAAGACTCTGTAGATGGAAGTGCGGTGCATGTGTGTTTCTCTCCAGTTTTCTGAAAAGGGTTGCTATATACACATCCCTTTTAGACCATTTATCTTTTGAAGTGTTCTCTTTAAAGAAATGAAGAATTTCTAAAAATTTATGCTTAATTTTACTGCTAATGGTAACAGATTATTGTAAAACTGGTATTTCCTGAGTGCCATGTACTATGTTATACTTGCAACAATAATGAAACAGCCCTGGATGCTGGCTGTGTCATAGCGTCCATCTCCATTTCACAGATGAGGAAACTGAGGCTTAGAGAAGTGAAGTACTAAAATCTACTAAGTGGTGGAACTAGGAGTTGAAGTCAGGTCCTAATGACTTTGAGAGTCTCAGGGAAGAGAAGAATCAGGGAGAGGAAATGCCTACTCTAGTTTTCTCATAGATAGCTGAGAGGTTCAATAAGACCACAGATGGGAAACCAGCTTGGAAAATACAGAGTGACATGCAAAGGTCAAGTATGACAGTTCAGCAGTGTTGAAGCCTTACTGGGCCTTGACTTGCCCATACCTTTCCCCCATTGCCCATAGCTTTCTCTCCACTCCGGTTCCTTCCATTTTCCATCTTCTTATCTTTCTTATAGTCTTCTACTTTCTCATTTTCAAAGAGTCATTAAAGATAATTGTGCACTTGAGACCAGAACCCCAAAATGATGGTAACTGAGAGGGACACTGAGACCTAAAGTTTTGGTGACAGTCTCACCTAGTGAGAACCTGACCTAAAAGGGGGAATTTTTTTTTTTTTTTAAAGACGGAATCTTGCTCTGTCGCCCAGGCTGTAGTTCAGTGGCTCTATCTAAAGTTCACTGCAACCTCCACCTCCTAGGTTCAAGCAGTTCTCTGCCTCAGCCTCCCAAGAGGAGAATTTTTAACAAAATTATGAGAGGCCATTGTTTTGGACTAAGCTCATGCACTAACCCCTAACAGACCAGACCAAACCAACATGGGTCTCTCATGTTAAATGTGACATAATCAAAACTTTAAAGAAACAGACCAGGAGATGCCAGCAGGAGGAGGTCCCCTCTACTCTAACCCTTACAAAAAGTAACCTAAAGTCTTTCTTCCCATTTTACAAACCCCACTGTTCTGCTATTTCTCAATGATATTTGAGAACAAATAAGTACATCTTTACAATGGAGACAGAGTGACATCAGTGCCTAAAGTTTTGGTCAGTATCTGAAAATTGAGAAGATGACCAAAAGAGGGAAATTGGGCTGGGCGTGGTGGCTCATGCCTGTAATCCCATCATATTGGGAGACCAAGGTGGGAGGATCACTTGAGCCCAGGAGTGCAAGACCAGCCTGGGCAACATGGTGAGACCCTGTCTCTATTTAAAAACAAAAAAAGTGAGAGAGGGGAATTGTTAAGTTTAGTCTAAAGCTGCTTTCTTACATATTTTAAGTTTAGTCTAAATTTTATATATATATATATATATATATAAATTTTATATATTTTTTATATAAATTTATATATTTTTTATATAAAAAAAGAAAGAAAAAGAAAAAATATATATATAAAATATATATATTTATATATATATAAATATATATATAAATATATATAAATATATATAAAATATATATATATATATATATATATATATATATATATATATATATATTTTCCCCCTATGGTCTAGCATGTGATCTTTTATATATATTTTTTTTCTTTTTCTTTCTTTTTTTTTTTTTTTTTTTTTTTTTTAAGACGGGGTTTCACCATGTTGGTCAGGCTGGTCTTGAACTTTTGACCTCAGGTGATCCGCCCACCTTGGCCTCCAAAGTGTTTGGATTACAGGCATGAGCCACCATACCCCCGTCTAAATGTTTTTTACTTTTCTTTTTTTCTTTTGAAACAAGGTCTCTGTCACCCATGCACAAGTGCAGTGGCATGATCTTGGCTCACTGCAGTCTCCACCTCCCAGGGCTCAAGTCATCCCCCCACCTCAGCTTCCTGAGTGAGTAGCTGGGACTACAGGTGCACACCACCATGTGTAGTTAATTTTGTTTCTTTGTTGTAGAGAGGAGGTCTCACTATGTTGCCCAGGTTGATCTGGAACTGCTGGGCTCAAGTGATCCTCTGGCCTTGCCCTCCAAAAGTGCTGGGATTACAGGCATGAGCCACCATGCCCAGCCCTAAATGTTTCTCTGTACACAGCGAACTGTGGCCTAACCAGATGTATAAACAAACTATAATCTGCTCTTCCGCTAATCACTGAATTTTGGCCAATCAAAGGTGGCCGGCAATTCAAACTGTGTTCCAATAAGGCAAACTCCAAACTGTAACTAATCTGCCTGTTTCTGTACCTCACTTCCATTTTTTTTTTTTTTTGAGACAGACTCATTCTGTCACCCCAATTGGAGTGCAGTGATATGATCTCAGCTCACTGCAACCTCCACCTCCTAGGTTCAAGCAGTTTTCCTGCCTCAGCCTCCTGAGTAGATGGGATTATAGGCATGCACCACCATGCCTGGCTAATTTTTGTATTTTTAGTACATATGGGGTTTTGCCACGTTGGCCTGGCTGATCTTGGACTCCTGACCTCAAGCGATCCTTCCACTTCGGCCTCCCAAAGTGCTGAGATTACAGGTGTGAGCCAGGGCCGGCCCTCACTTCCATTTTCTGTACATGACTTTCCTTTTTCTGCCCCTAAATCTCGCAGCATATGGCAGCACTGGAGGCTCTCTGAACCTTTCCTTGTTCCAGGGCGGCCACATTCACGAGTCATTCTCTGCTCAATTAAACTCTGTTAAATTAAAATAATAATTATAATAATCCTGCATGAGCAGTGTGGACTAGAAGTCCATCTAAATCCGTATCCCGAGGTCTCATACAGGCATCCAGTTCTGACCATAAGGTTAAGGCAGAGATAACATGTTTTGGTTCCTGCATAGGGGTCTTTCGTCTATCAGGTCTACGCATAGCTTGCAGCCCTCACTGGGTACTTCCCCCTATGAGCCCCCTGCCCACAACTTGGGAAGAACACTGGGTACTGGATACAAAGCGCCCTTGTCCTAACCCCTCCCCACCAGACTCTCATCTTCCAGAACATGGCAGTAAGCAACAACTTCTAGCCAGGACCCCTTTTCTATAGTAAGTCATTTCACAATAAAATGGGTTAAGTAAGTGAAGCTTTGCCTTTGTGT
Organism: Alouatta palliata; assembly: GCA_004027835.1. Lineage (NCBI taxonomy): Eukaryota > Metazoa > Chordata > Mammalia > Primates > Atelidae > Alouatta > Alouatta palliata. The sequence continues at coordinate 20,339 of PVKV010019547.1, read as the reverse complement.
ATCACTCTACCTTGTCAGATTGTTTTCCCATCCGTCATTTACATTGTGAGACTTGTAGCTTGGATGCCATTATTCCCACAATTGTAGCTCACTGCATCCTCCAACTCCTGGATTCAAGCTATCCTTCGACCTCAGCTTCCCAAGTAGCTAAGACTGCAGGCAAGTGCTACCACACCCAGCTAATTAAAAAAAATTTTTTTTGTAGAGACTAGACTCCAAGTCCTAGGATTTACATGACTATTCTGCCTCAGCCTACCAAGTAGCTTGAAGTGATTATAGGCTAGGAGTGTTCTTTCCCCGTATATACCCAACAAAATATTTCTCTTTTTAGTAATTTTTGAGGTTGTGATGAAGGTACATGTCAACAAATTGAATAAAGCAGGGCTAAAGTCAGCCTGAGAATTTATTAAGCATGGAAAATGTATTTAGTGTGATTTTGCGCATAGCTAAGGTATCCTATAAGATGAAATCACAAACCCAGGAGGATATCTTAGTGTGGTAGGATTTTAGGATTTTTTTTTTTTTTACTGTAGAGATGGAACAAACTGGCTTATCCCTTTAAAGAACCACACCTCCTTGCCCTCTTCTTATGGAAAGTTTTAAGTATTTTTCCTGTTCCATAGATAATCTCACCTAATTCCTTCTGAGGCTCCACAATCTACAACGTGGCCTCTTAGAAAAAATTACATAGGAATTTGGAATTCTGGCGGAAGTCAGATCTAGGTGTGTGGCAGGCCTCTCCTAAGACCTGTTGCCCAAGTGTCCACAGAAACATTTAGAAATGGACTGTCAACTGCAGAGGTGTATGTGGGTGGAAGGGTAGGGTGTTGGAGCGTCTGAAGACGCAGGGCACATCCGGAAGGCTGAATAATGCGTATGCCTACGGAAGACTCGTAAATTCCATCTTAATTTCGTGAGGGTGTAACTCTTGATGACCTAGGAAATTGTATGAATTGTGTCATGCAACCTTTAATATGTAATTATAGGAAGTGGAACTACAGTGCTTAATTCATTTCCAGATTCAGGGAAAGAAATGTGTTGCCTTTCTGACCATGATTTTGTTTTTATTTTTTTATTTTCTTACTATTTATGTATTATTATTATTTTTTGCTTTTCTAGGCACAGTATGAAAACCCACCACACATCTACGCCCTTGCAGATAATATGTACAGAAACATGATCATCGACAGAGAGAACCAGTGCGTCATCATCAGGTACGAAAAAGATCCTTATCAGCGGGCGAAAAGGATAGGAGACTATGCTGTGACCATGGATCTCGGTCGATAAGCAGTGGTTTTGCAACAGCTACTGATGTCAGAGTCTGGTTAATGTGTTTGAGTAACAAGCACGTTAGCTGCTGTATCTTGGTTTATTTATAACTCTGTATAATAGAGCTCCATATCAGAAATTTGAGCTTCTGTGGGGTTGCAATAAGTATAATAAATGGGTTTTCACTGTTTAGTCAGATGGAATTCTTTTCTCTAGGTCCCTGTTTTTCCTTTCAATTCATAATTTAGTAATTCATATTTGAATATTTTTGGTGAACTCTGTCATTTGTATTGAATGTGGGGGTAGATTACTGGTAACTGCCAGCATTAGGTGTCTGTAGCCATGTTTCGTAATCCCTCTAGCCTGACACGGCTCTGAGTCCTGGCTGGGTTTAAGTCAAGCCTGTCCAACCTGCAGGCTAGGACAGCTTGCAGTGTGGCCCAACACAAATTTGTAAACTTTCTTAAAACATGAGACTTCTTTGCAATTCTTCAAAGCTCTTCAGCTATGATTTGTGTTAGTATATTTTATGTGTGGCCCAAGGCAATTCTTATTCTTCCATTGTGGCCTAGGGAAGCCAAAAGATTGGACACCCTTGGCTTAAGTGCTTTTAAAATTCTGCTTACTTAAAAAAATTAGCTGAGCATTGTGACGCACACCTATAATCCCAGATACTAGAAAGGCTGAGGCTGGAGAATCCCTTAAGCCTGGGAGGCAGAGGTTGCAGTGAGCCAAGATTGCGCCACTGCACTCCAGCCTGGGTGACAGAGCAAGACTCTGTCTTGAAAAAAATAATAAAGTTCTACTTACTGATACCAGATGGGGTGGCTCATTCTTGTAAGCCCCAGAGTTCGAGACCAGCCTGGGGAACATGGCAAAATCCCATCTCTACAAAAAAATACAAAAATTAGCCAGGCACCTGGTGTCATGTGCCTGTAGTCCCAGCTACAGGGGAGGCTGAGTGGGGAGGATCACTTGAGCCACGAAAATCAAGTCTGCAGTGAGCTGAGATAATGCCACTGCATTCCAGTCTGGGTAACAGAGTAAGACCCTGTTTTAAAAAAAAAAAAAGCTCACATCTGTAATCCCAGCACTTTGGGAGGCCAAGACAGGCAGATCACTGGAAGTCAGAAGTTCAAGACCAGCCTGGGCAACTTGGTGAAACCCCGTCTCTATTAAAAATACAAAAATTAGCCAGACATAGTGGTACATGCCTGTAGTCCCAGCCATTGAGAGGCCGAGCCATGAGAATTGGTTGAACCCAGGAGGCGGACGCTGCAGTGAGCCAAGATCACACCACTGCAATCCAGCCTGGAGGACAGAGAAAGACTCCATCTCAAGGAAAAAAATGTCTGCTTACTATTGTGAATATTTTCTTTTTTTTCTTTGTATTTTTATTGTGAATATTTTCAAACACTAGAAAGTATAAGCTTCCATATGCTCATCAACTAGAATTTGACATTTTACATTTTATCATACATATTTGTGTTCATCTTTTTTAATTTGCCTGAGAGATTTTTGAAAACAATTATGGATAGTTACAAATATACACAAAATGAGAAAGAATAGTAGAAGGTGTCCCTGTATATCTGTTATCCATTTTGCACAGTTATCAATATATGGCCAATTCCGTTTTATTTGGTCCTCCCATTCTGTCCCACTTGATTACTTAAAGCAAATCTGGCAGGGCATGGCAGTGGATTCATTTCCAAGATCAAGAAAAGATTACATGTAAGGCTAGCACTTTGGGAAGCCATAGGGCGGAAGGATCACTTGAGGCCAGGAACAGGGGACCAGCGCAGACAACACAGCAAACCCCATCTCCATAAAAAAATTTTTTTAATTAGCTGGGTGTGGTGGGACACACCTGTAGTCACTCCTAGCTACTACGGAGGCTGAGGCATGAGGATCGTGTGAGCCCAGGAGTTTGAGGTTACGGTGAGCTATACTTGAACCAATGCGCTCTAGCCAGGCTGGACAAAGAATCTGTCTTTAAAAAAAAAAGCAAATCCAAACATCCCCTTTATTCGTCAGTAAATAGTACGTGCCTCTAAGAAATCATTCTTATCACACCTTAAACATGAAGAATTCTCTTATAGTATCCAGTATTATCAGTATTCCAATTCCATGCTTTTCTTATAAATTCTTTGTCATGGTTGGTTTGTTTTTATTTAGCATCTAAACAAGGTGCACATACTGCGCCTGGTTTCGACGTCTCTTCGGTCTTTAACAATTTTCCCTTCCCCTTTTTGTTTTCTTGGCTTTGTTTAAAAAAAAAAGTTTTTTGTCCTGTAGATCTTGCTACACTCTGATATTGCCTAATTGTATCCAATGATGTTGGTTAAGTATTGCACTGTTCCCTACACTTTTTGTAAATTAATAGTTAGATCTAAAAGCTTGATCAGATGCAGATTCCATTTTTGGCAAAAACAACTTTATCAGTGATGCCGTGCGCTTCCTGCCTGTTGCTCTCTCCTCGTGTGTCCAGGTTGTCAGTGAACCCATCTGTTATAAATCATTTCAGAGCCATTGTCTAATTAGTGGTTGAAAAATATTGTTTTTTCTAATTCTGTTGTTTTTCTGCATTTATTACTTCTTTTGTTTGGTCACCTTAAAATAAAAACTGCATGGGAAAATTAGACAAAACACTGGATTCTTGCTCAAGGATTATCTTCAAGATACATAGGAAAAAAAAAAAAAAAACACTGGCTTCATTGCCATTACTCACCTATTTTCAGTACAGTGAATTGTTGCCCTAGCAGTCTCCCAAGGTAACATGTTTCATTTTCAGTATTATTCCAAACTAGTGGATTTTTAATATTGGACCTGTTTAACTACACTGCAGTTATACTTTTCAAGGCTGGAATGATCTTATGGTTGAACTGTGACTTTCTTTTATCTTAGCTCTTATCATGTCCAAAGGACATGATCCCAGTAGGCTCTGTTAGTTTCCTTCTTTTAAGACTTTGCAGCCGGCCGGGCGCGGTGGCTCACGCCTGTAATCCTAGCACTTTGGGAGGCCGAGGCGGGTGGATCACAAGGTCAAGAGATCGAGACCATCCTGGTCAACATGGTGAAACCCCGTCTCTACTAAAAATACAAAAATTAGCTGGGCATGGTGGCACGTGCCTGTAGTCCCAGCTACTCGGGAGGCTGAGGCAGTAGAATTGCTTGAACTCAGGAGGGGGAGGTTGCGGTGAGCCGAGATCGCGCCATTGCACTCCAGCCTGGGTAACAAGAGCGAAACTCCGTCTCAAAAAAAAAAAAAAAAAACTTTGCAGCTCATCTTGTGTATTTCCTGCACATTGTATATGTCCTGTGCAAGATGTAGAATCCGCTATCTCTCCAGGGGACTTGGTTCTTTTCTTTTCTGTTTTCTTTTCCTTTTCTTTTTGAGAACAGGTCTTACTCTGTCACCCAGGCTGGAGTATAGTAGTGTGATCTCAGCTCACCACAACCTCTGCCTCCGGGGTTCAAATGATTCTTCTGCCTCAGCCTCCTGAGTGGCTGGGATTACAGGCATGTGCTGCCACACCTGGCTGATTCTTTTGCATTTTTATTAGAGACAGGGTTTCCCCATCTTGGCCGGGCTGGTCTTGAATTCCAGACCTCAAGTGATCCACCCACCTTAGCTTCCCAAAGTGCTGGGATTACAGGTGTAAGCCATCGTGCCCTGCTGGGCCTTGGTTCAGTTTAATGGGAAATGCTGTTAAAAGACCAGTAAACTGGACACCAAGAATGCTCACTGCGCTGTTGTTAGTGCCTGTAGTTTTTTGAAAGGACAAAGCTAGGGAATATGAGTTTTTTTAAGAGAAAAATGAAATGGAAAAATTGTTTCCAGTTAATTTAAAAGATTTTAGGTTTTTCTTTGATTTTAATTTTTTTTTTTTCTTTTTTGAAGATGGGGTTTCACCATGATGGCCAGGCTGGTCTTGAACTCCTGACCTCAGGTGATCCACCCACCTTGGCCTCCCAAAGTGCTAGGATTACAGGCGTGAGCCACGGCACCCGGCCTGATTTTAATTTTTGTATCCTATTTCTCTTATGCTGAAAACTCTTAGTTCCTGATTACATTGGCAATTGTTTGCATTGCATTGTATATATTTTAGATAGATAGAATAAGTTTGTTAATGCTTTTAAAATAACAATGCCACTATTATTAGTAGCAATACTGAATTTATTTTAAAATTTCTTTATTTTTTTTTTTTTGTCCAAATGCCCAATATTTACAGTCAAAATACTGGGTTTCATAAAAGTAACTTAAAATAATCCTTTTCTGTGTCAACCTGACCCACAGTTGGGTTCATTTATTTCATTTTCAATTTTAGTTGTTTAGCATTTTTAAATTTAATTTTGTTTTTATAATTATGTAAAACATTTACATAATTCCAAAGTCAGTATTGTGAAACATGAGCACTGAAGCATTTCAAGGTAAATATATATCTGAAGTATTTAAAGGTATATATAGACTTCATGACATTTTACCCCTAAATATTTCCACATGCATCTCTGAAAAATTGACACATTTTCTTACTAATCCCAAGTCCATTATCATAACTAAATAATTAATAGCACTTTTTCAACATCATCTAAAAACTTCTGTATTCAAACTTCTTTAATTGTGGCAAATGTCCTTTTTTGCTGGTTTATGCAAATCAAGTAATGCTGAATACATTTGGTTATGAATCATAAATTTATTTTTATCCTACCACAGTTCCTCTATTACTGCTATTTTTTTCATGACACTGACTTTTTGAAGAGACCAAAACTAGTTTTCCTACAGACATCATTTACATTTGTCTAATTGCTTCTTCATGGTGTCACTATACTTACTCCTTCAACTGGATTCTCTACAAATTTAAGGTTATAGCTAATGACTTGAGTAGATGCAGATGCAAGTTAAATTTTATGAGGAGGAACACCTGGGTCATGTTGAATTTGATTGCTTAATAGGAGATGCTTCTGTTTGACACTAAGTTGAGGTCATCGGCTACTAGAGAGGCAGGAGGTGTTTTCTTAAATGGAATTGAATGAGGGTCCAGGATGAGTTTTCCAATAGAGTCCTTTGCCCTTTCTCCTTCCTTACATTTTCCCTCTTCTGGGTGTGTACTGAGATGAGCAGGATGGGAATGGTCTTGTTGCATGAGCTTGCCAGTCTGGAAGCCGCCTCAGTCTTCTGCAGCCCATGTGTCTCCCTCTACCTGCCACTGCAAGGTCCACCTGCACTGAAGCAGGATGGGTGCCCACTTCCAGATCCTTGTTTGCAGCTGTTCAGGTGGTGAAGACTTCAAGGACCTGCTCCCAAGGATTTCTGTTGCAATGACTGTGCTTTCATTGAGGAGATGTGCTTTCGTTCAGGAGCTGCCTGGAGTTGGGGCAAACTTCAGGTTAAGGGCACAGGCCTCCGGTTGACTGCCCTCCCTGCAGACATCAGCTGCCTATTCAGGGCTCCCCAGGCCACGCTCATCCATTCATGGGTTTTCACTGCCCCGTCAGGTTCAATAATTCACTAGAACAACTTACAAAACTCAGAAAAGCCCCACACTTAGGATTACAGTTTTATTCTGGCAAAAGGATACAAATTAGAGCCAGACAAAAGAGAATCCAAGGGCGAGGTCTGGGAGGGTCCAGAGTTGGAGCTTCCAGTTGTCCTCTCCCTGTGGAGTCACCGGCAGTGCTACCTTTCTACCCATATGAGGTGTGACAATCCTCTGGTCACGCACTTGATCACACACCACCTGGCTCACCCTTAGTTTCCAGCTGCTGTCAAAGGCTTGTGCAAATGCCTTCAGTTTCCAGTTCGAGGTTAGAATTGTGAAGTTATGTTCCAAAGCCCCTAACATACATCACATTGTCAGACTCTCCTGTGATCAAAGCCCCCAAGCAAGCAAAAACACCCCTCTTTGGTGGGACATTCCGGGGGCGTAGACATCACCACCCAGTCACAGAGGGCAACAGCCTGAGCTCTTGAGTTGATTCTTTTCCTGCACCAGGGCTGTGTGTGTCTGCTCTGAGAAAGCAGATTGGACACCTCTGGCATGCCGTGGTTCACGCTCACCTGACCCTGGGCAGCACGCCTCACTCCTATCTGGGCCTTGGGTTTTTCACCTGTGAAGAAACCGAATGACCAGATGACTTCTGAGGTCTTCCTTTTGGAACTCTTCCTTCCACGTAATGCTAGACAGGAGGAAAGGCAGGGAAATCCTCTTCTGGGTGGAAACACCAACTTTGTAGCCCCTGACACCGGATGAGGCATGTTTTCCATCTGTTAGGGGCTGAGATGAATGCTGCCTTTCTAAATGCATTTGTGAACAGAAAACAAACAAACAAAAATTCATTTTCTTGGAGGCTGGAAGAAAAGCCTGCTCCTCATGCTAAGGGATTCTGGCATGGCTGGAAAGTCTAGGAATCTTTAGTGTCATTTAATTAGGAAATAGAAAATGAATGATGACCTAATTTCTGTGGTGTTCTTTTTGACTTTCACCACCAAGTGTCTGCGGTGTGACTTTATTTAAAGGACACTTCAGATGGCATAATGCAGCCCATAAAGGCAGCATTTCTAGTTTCCTCTCAGTCTTACTCATGTTTTCTCATGCAGTGGATACAATGACAGGATGGACTGGCACCTAACCATTTCGAGACTAGAAATGAGTGTAACAAATTACATTTTACAAGAAATCAAGGAAGAAGACACCTTGCTTTCTCAAGCACAGAGCTCCATGGAAGCCTAGGTCCTGAGCTTGGCCCAACTACAAACTTGATTTGTCAAAACAGCTGGAGTTGAGCAGCCTTGGTAGACTGACTCGCCAAGCAAACTCACAAGGAAGTATGAATCAGACCCCAATTCATTATTTCCTAGGGAGAATTCTTTCTGTGGACAGCTGATTATTTGCCGGGGAATACAGTCCATGAGGGGAGCTAAGATAGAGAGCTGAATTCTGAGTGAAGGGATGATCGTATTTGCTAGTATCATCAGCTCACAGCACTCACTTCTATCTGGAGATGTGAACATGTGAACTAAGGGTATTGCTCTAGTCTGCAGAACAGTCTTTTTGCTTAGAGAAAACCCCCCATCTCTGCTGTTTACTTTCCTGTTCTAACTCAGCCATAGGTCAACCCCCTTTCGTTAACCTACACTCTATCCTGCCAAGCCCTGACATCTATTAGACTAACTTCTACTAAGGAATAAACACCTGGGGTTGACCTTAGATATTTCCTATGTCTTCCTCCTCAGCCCACTGGCAGACAAATCAGGGAGAGTGGCTTCTATAGATGCTAATTTTTTTTGAGACGGAGTCTTTCCCTGTTGCTCAGGTTGGAGTGCAGTGATGCTGTCTCAGCTCACTGCAGCCTCCGCCCTGGGGTTCACGTGATTCTCCTGCCTCGGCCTGCCTGTTAGCTGGGATTACAGGCGCCCACCACCATGCTGGCTAATTTTTGTATTTTTAGTAGAGACAGTGTTTCACCATGTTGGCCAGGCTAGTCTTGAATTCCTGACCTTAAGTGATCCACCTGCCTCAGCTGCCCAAAGTGCTGGGATTTCAGCTGTGAACCACCATGCCTCGCCTATAGATGCTAATTTTATCTACCATGAGTTGTGTTCACTAATTTAACTTTTGTTTTTTTTGAGACAGAGTCTCACTTTGTCACCCAGGCTGGAGTGCAGTGGCACTGTCTTGGTTCACCACAACCTCTGCTTCCTGGGTTCAAGTGATTCTCCTGCCTCAGCCTCCTGAGAAGCTGGGATTACAGGCGTGCACCACAACACCCGGCTACTTTTTTTTTTTTCTTTTTTTCTTTTTAGTACAGATAGAGTTTCGCCCTGTTGGCCAGGCTGGTCTCGAACCCCTGACCTCAAGTAATCTGCCCGCCTCAGCCTCCCAAAGTGCTGGTATTACAGGCACGAGCTGCCATTACTTGCCTAAGTTTGCCAGTTTAACTTTCTAGGGATAAGTATTTCTGATTCTTGAATTGCCTTACTAGTTCAGTGGCTGTACAGATATGTACAGCCTCTGAATCTGTACACCTCTAGAGATTCTGTTTCTGCTGGTTTGTGGTAGCCTGCGAGCATCAGTATCTTTTTTTTCAGGTTCCCCAGCTCACTCTGCTTAAAAGCCAAGGCTAAGGCTCTTGAAATCCTGATTGCAAGTCACCTCTTGCCGGTAGCACCATCAGGCCGAGCGAGATAGACTTCTGGAGTGCCTGCACCCTGCTGGTTGCTTTTCACATAGTTTATCTCTTTTAATCCTCACCGCTCTGTTGGTATTGGTTTTTGAAGCTTTATCCAGAAAATGAGGCTAAAGAGAATTCCAAGATCCAAAACTAGTAAACGGCAGAGTCTCTTTTTGAATTTAGCCCTGTCTGACTTCAAACCGTATGCGCTTTCTCTATACCTATCAGGAGTGATGCCTCTCTGGGTCTCAAATTAACCATATTTTAATGGAGATGTAATAACTATCATTACCACGGGACAGGGGTCAGGACAGTTAGCCAGGTTAGTTACCCTTGGACTCCAAGGATTAAAGTCTTCCACGCTGTGCCCCCAAACACAGGTGCTTTTTATTTTAATTTTTGCAACAGTTTTGCTCTGTCACCTAGGCTGGAGTGTGTTCACACAATTTCAGCACACTACAACTTCTGCCTCTCAGGCTCAAGCAATCCTTCCACCTCAGCCTCCTGAGTAGCTGGGACCACAGATGTGCTCCATCATGGCCAGCTAATTTTTAAATTTTTTCTAGAGACGGTGTCTCCTTATGTTGTCCAGGCTGGACTCAAGTGCTTTTTAAAATCTAACCCTTTGTACATTGTAGGCTGTGATGCTTTCTGCCTACCCAGGAGGGTGATGATTGGGCTTGTCATCAATAGGAGGGTAACTGACACACAGACTGAGTTAACAAAAGAACATGACCTTATTGACTCATTAGCTTTGATTTCTTACCATGAAGTAAGGACACATTTATATACCAAATGGCCATACCTGGGCAGTTTCTGTGTCTTACCTGACTTGTTATCCATTGGGTATGTCTGGGTGCCAGAGCTCAGTCTTCCCCTTCTTGTCATGGTTCTCTATGGCCTGTTGCTATTTATAGCAGGTCTCTGAGCAGAGACGTGATAGCACCAAAGCCTGTTTCACAAAGATGACACTATTGGTAGAAAAGAGGTGGGATGTTGAGGGAATGTGGAAATCTAGTGTGGCAGTGAGGGCCTGACCTGTGTTAGAAAGGCAAGGAGGAAGCCAATGTGTGACCTTCAGTAAGCCTGTAAAGTAATAAAGGAATGGGCAAGTGAAGGAAGACTCTGGGCACTGCCAACAGAAAAATGCAACAGCAGTAGCTACCTTAGCATTGTTAAGAATGATGGTGAAGCAGGGCACAGTGGCTCATGCCTGTAATCCCATCACATTGGGAGGCCAAGGTGGGCGGATCACCTGAGGACAGGAGTTCAAGACTAGCCTTGCCAACATGGTGAAACCCCATCTCTACTAAAAATGCAAAAATTAGCTGGGCATGGTGGCAGGTACCTGTAATCCCAGCTATGCAGAAGGCTGAGGCAGGAGAATCACTTGAACCCAGGAGGCAGAGGTTGCAATGAGCCAAGATGGTGCGCTGCACTCCAGCCTGGACAACAGAGTGAGACTCCATCTTAAAAAAAAAAAAAAGAGAAAGAATGATGGTGAGCACCTGAAGGCTTGGTAGGTATCTGTGAACCCAGTAAATGAGCCACCCGTATCTGCTTAGCTCATTAATCTGTTCTCTAAAATCCAGAATTTGGATTTGTGCATTAGAACCATATATGTGAAACCTTTGGATGTCATAGACATCTCTTCTCTGTAAATCTGTTTAACAAAATGATCATGATGTGTAAAAGGAAGAACTGGCAAGCTTTGTTCATGATCTCTACCATCTCTGCATCACCAGACAAAATCTCGGCAGTGTGGCCAGAGGCATTTGTGAAACCCTGGCCGTTCTCTATGGAGAATTACTGGGCCTTGGAGAACATTTATGTGACAGTTTTGTTGCTGCTGTCCAAAATGAATTCCTGTCACTTTTGGCCTAAATCAGCTCTTGCCACCTTAGGCTGTTTAAGAAACATGGTGTCAATGTGAAAGCATCCCATTTGGTGCTGTTTCTACTTTTTTCATTTGAAATATCCTGACACACTTGTTTTCTAGTGAGTAGACCATCTGTCCTTAATATATCCAGTACCAGTCTGCAAAGTCTCTGTAGGTTGCAACCTGCATAGGAGCTGAATAAATATTTTTTTAAAGAATGAAGACATGAGAGATATTTTGAAGGTACTTGAGTAGGATTTGCTGATTGAATAAGAATTTTCGTAGAGGAAAAGGGGGATAGTAGTCATCACTGGAGCTAAGATTTCTGACCTGTGTACTTCAACATACATTTTAGAGTTGGAATATGTAATTTTCGCAGTAGTAAAGATAAAAGGGAAAAATTCCAAGTGCCTCTAATATCTGGCTCATGGGTCTCCCGTGCTCTTTGCTATGGCACCATCAAGTATCTCTGGATTCTCAGGCTGTCTTCCTGCCTTTGATGTGTTTCAGGAACCTTTTATTGTTAGCATGGGGACCCTTTTCAGGATTCTCCTGAGTTGCTGTGGGTCCACCCACTTTCTTGTTTATCCCAGCAGCTTTGACCTTTGAGCTCAATGTCCCCCTGGCCTGGGTTTGGAGGCCCTGTCAGCCCATGCCTGTGACTATAAAGGGGCTGCATGGGGCTGCCGCTGGCTGTAAATTTGAAGAGCAAGGGCCCAGGTTTACCCTGTTCCCAAGCTCCCTGCAAATCTTACATTCTAGACTGGTTGTTGAAATTCCTTTATCATCAGCCAAGGGGTGCTATTCAGGAAGGCTGCTTAATTAATGTACTACCTGATCATAACAGCAACCCTTTTTTGAGTACTTGCTTTGTGTCCTTTTAATTATGTCATTTTTCATCTTTATATCAGCCTGGCAAACTAGGTGTTGCTGTCCCCTACTTTTGCAGATCAAGAAACTTGAGTCTAGAGGTAAAGAAACTTGTTGAAATCTTGCATTTGAAATGTGCTCCCAGGCAGGGCCTCTGGGACAGCAGTTGTTTTACTTTTCTCTGCTGCTTTGAGCCAGCAGGTGTTAGGTTAGCTGGTTAATAATCCATTACCACTTTCAGTCATGAGGTGCAGTGGAAAGATCACTGGGGTGAGTCACAGGGTGGACTATTCTTTCTATCTAAGGCGTGTGACCTCTGCAAGCCTCAATTACTTCATCTGTAAAATGGGAATTCATACCTTAAAGGAATGTAAAGAAAATGTAATGTGGAAATATACATGAAAAAAACAATTTAACTCTTGAAAAGCGATTTAAAAGATCTGCTATTTACATTAAAAGGTATTTCAGAGCTGATAAGTAGCCGAGCTGGGACTCAGACTTGGTCTTCATACTCAACATTGGGTTCTTCCAGCTGCATCAGGCTGGGCCAGGACGAGCATTACCATGAGCCCATTCATGTTGCTGGCAGGCTAGGTGAAAATTTTTTCTACTTGACACCACCAATTAACTAGGTATTTGTCTGGGGTTGGGAAGAAATACCAGCTGTTAGTCTTACTCAGACTTTCCTCAATCTATTAAAGAACGAATTTGTGTTACTTACCTGGTGGTTTCAGCATGGCTGCTTGTTTTTGTCTGTTACACTGTTAGCCATGGCATGTATTTGAGAATTAGTTTTTTAGTGTAATTCTAAGGTCTGATGAAGGATCCCTCTCTCCAGGCCCTGAAACCTCCCAGATGTGCTTCACCTCCAACTTGTTTCTGGTCCAGATCTAGTAGGGCTGCCAGGAAGGGAGTCTGTGAATTGAGTCATTGGAGAAGGGTGTCCAGGACCTTCTTTGATGTGGTTTCTCATTCTCACAGAATTATTTTGTCTTGTGATCACAGTGACGTAGGCTATTATTTGTTAGTTCCAACTGTGTGAGGTAATAAATGTTATTGGCAGAAGGCTTGCTTAAATGGGTGTGTATCAGTAAAGACTCAGATGTAGCTAGAAGTTTTCTAATGCTACGAACTATTCATGGGGTTACTTTGGGAAACATCATTGATTTTTATGGACTAGTCAACTCATATGAGGATCTTAAAGGTTTACCTTCCTCCGAGGCAGTATAGCTCTGACCCCTGACACAGTCTCCATCACCACTTTTTCTAGCTCTGCCATTCAACTTGCTAAGTGTCCTTTAGCAAGTTGCTTACCTTTACTCACTTCAAATAATGGAGACAATAAAAAGACCTACCTCATGGGCTCTTATGTGGGTCAAGTGATTGATACGTGTAAAACACTTATAACAGTCTATGACATGCACGATACATACAATGAACACATCCTACCTACAGTTAGCATAGCCACAATATTTCAGTGTGTTCCTTTCAAGCCTCCTTTGAAATTGATGTTATTCCTCATCATTTGGACCATATTTCAATAGATGAGTAACTGTGTTCTTCTTTAATAACTCTGGAATTCCAAAAAATGTTTTTTTAAAAAATTAACCCTGTATTTTTATTCCTTAGGTTACACCTTTTGAAATAAGAGTCGTGTTCCACTATATGTCTCTGTATTTGGGAAAAAAAAAAAAAAAAAAAGCAGGGTCTAATTAAGTAAGTCCCAGTGGGAATTCCCACTGTCTTGTTTGTCTCCCCAGCACATTGACACAGTTGATCCTGACTCCGTTGGCTCCCATGAAGCTACATGCATCCTCTTGCCTCTCTGTGTGCCTCTCTGACTTTTGCATCTTCTTCTCTGTGTTTTCCATGTTTTTCGCCCTAAAGAGTTCAGGCATTCCATTTTGTAGGATGACCTCAGGCTGAGTCTACCGAATATTTCCTCATAACCAGGCTCAGGTCATGCTTTCCAGGCCAGAATATCTTAGGAACAATGCAGTGCTCTTGATCACCTGGTTCCATAGGCATCTGCTAGGTTTCTTCTCATTAAATTCACCATATTTTCTTTTAGGATGTGTTAGTATTTTGTGGGGATATATTCTGAGATTATGACAACATCCTGCTCCACATCAAAGTCATTAATGAGTATCCATTAATGACTCTTCCCCAGTCAGTCATCCATATGATGGCTGCCAAATGATGATGATCTATTTCCATCATTCCTTCTACATTTATTAGTTGATATTCCACTGTGAGGAAGAGCTTTCCCTTCTCTCCTATTTATTTATTGATTCATTTACTTTCTTATGACAATATAGAATTATGGCTTCCTATATGTTCAAAGGTTCATAATCTATTATTATGATTACTTATTTTAATTTGGCCAGTGGGAACCCCTTTCAGCTGGCTCCTATATGCTTGACATGCCTATGCCAGTCACTGTAAATTTCCTTACCTTTTGGCACAGTTATATGTTCCGTGCTCAGCTTGAATTTTCCCTGCTCCAGCCCTGGCATTGGTCATTTCCCCAAGCAGCCCTGGTTCCTTTTATTGAAAAATGGTATTTAGAGACCAACATTGAGTGCTTTGTGTGTTTAGTGATACCTATGTGCCATTGCTTCTAGGCCCTCTTAGCGGACAATGCTAAGAAATGTGTTTACTTATTCTATCTTGATGGATATTTGAATTATTTTCACAATAAGTATTTTATTTTCATTGTATTTCTTTTTAAGGTTTTAATTTTGGGCAAGTGATTCTCATTTCGTATTTATAGAAGTCATATAGACTTCTATTTATAGAAGTCATTTACATTAATAAATAGTGTCAGTTTTGAAAAAAGTATAAGTAAATAATATATTAATTGTTCTACATAGGTAAAGGCAAGTTTATCAGTATACTGCTTTGAGAAAATGGAAGTCTTGAGTCTGTATAAAATGTAGCACGAAATGCCACAGGTCAGAATCCTTCATGTGTCCCCAAAACTGATACCCAGGAACCTGATGCCCAGAGTCACTCTTGGATCTCTGCACTGCCTTCCAGCTCAACTCCCCACCCCTCCCAACTTCCCACCTCACACTCAAGCCCTGTTATTTTTTTTACTTGTTTAATTTTTTTTTAAGAGACAGAATCTCACTCTGTTACCCAGGCTGGAGCGCAGTAGCTCAACAATAGCTCACTGCAGCCTCAACGTCCTGCACTCAAAACGATCCTCCCACTTCAGCCTCCCAAATAACTAGGACCACAGGAGCACACTACCACACCCAGCTAATTATTTTTTATTGTTTTTATTTTTTTTAATTTTTATATTTTAATTATTTATTTTTGAGATAGAGCCTTGCTCTATCACCCAGACTGGAGTGCAGTGGCAAAGTCTCAGCTCACTGCAGGCTCCACCTCCCAGGTTCAAATGATTCTCCTGCCTCATCCTTCTCAGCAGCTTGGACTACAAGTGCATGCCACCATGCCCAGCTAGTTTTTTTGTATTTTTAGTAGAGATAAGGTTTCACCATGTCAGCCAGGCTGGTCTTGAACTTCTGACCTCCGGTTATACACATGCCTTGGCCTTCCAAAGTGCTGGGTTTATAGGCATGAGCTACCATGCCTGACCAATTGTTTTTGTTTTTATTTGTCTTTTTATTATTATTATTCTTGGGTTTTTTGGTTGGTTGTTTTTGTCCTTTTTAAAAAGTGAGATCTTGTTATTTGCCAAGGCTGGTCTCCAACTCCCCTGGCCTCCCATATTGTTGAGATGACAGATGTGAGCCACTGTACCCATCCCCTCAAGTCCTGTTTAACTACCTGTGATTCCCTTCAAAAATTCCCCACAGAATTTTTATTTTTAGCCTAGCACTTTCTTTTTTTTTTTTTTTTCTTTTGTTTTTTAATTGTACTTTAGGTACCCTGCAGAATTTTTACCTCTTACTTATGGCTCAGGGTTCATCCCAGCCTCTAAGATGTATACACACAAGTACACATACATACATACAGCACACCTGGCTAACTTGATTGTCCTTGTTGAGGAATCTTTTCATCACGGATAGCTGCCACCCACAGATCCCTAAAACTATACCCACATCTCCACTGTGTTATTACAATAGCCTTTGTATTCTCAACTTCCCTGTGAGACAGTTAGTGAGCTCTTCTCTGACAGAAGCCACATCTCATTTTGACCTTTGGCTTAACACACTGGGGCAGAGAGGGTGTTAGATAATGCGTATTGGGTGAACAAAAGTAGACATCATTTTTGTTTTAAGTGTTTATCCTTTTTAAAGCACAAACAAAAAGTTGGAAAAGCGACTTTTCGATTACATTGATTCAGCCAGTTACAAGGGAGCACGGGTTCCTGTGGTACAGAACCCAGAGACCAGGAATGGGGAAATGGGAGTGCCTTGGGGAGTCTTCCAATAGTAGTAACAGCTGATCCTACTTACTTTATGGAATATCTCAAAAAATAAAAATAAAGAACTGAAGTATTTTTATACTTGCTGAGTCAGTTGAAGCGACTAGAAAATACTATTGATCTTTAAGTGAGGAATAACCCTTCTCAGAAAAATAATTATGGTCCTTGGATTATGTCATTGTAAATGGCTTTTTTCCCCCAGAACATTCTTTCCATTTCTTTGATATTTTACCCTATGTTTTCATTTCTATAACACATGCACACACACACACACACACACACACACACACACACTACAGTATTTCCTATTTGAGTTAATATTTCCTATAAAGTCTGCTACGACTTTGATTGAAAATTGCTTGTCTTTTTTCCCGCTGGCTATACAAGAACTAACTAGGGAGTTTGTTAGAAATTCCTATTCCTAGACTGTGTTCTCAGAGACTGGGATCCAGCAAGTCGGAAGAGGGGCCAGACATAGGCAATTAGAAAGTATTCTGACAATTCTGATAGACTGCCAGATTTGGGAACCACTGGTATGTTTTCCTAATTTCTAGAGTGTTTGTGTGTGTGTGTGTGTGTGTGTGTGTGTCCACTTTAGAAGTCAAGTGAAGACAGATAATTAGGAAGGGCTGCCTGGAAGCATAAATGAAGCAAATTGCTCTATAATAACTGAGATGAGATGCAAAGTAATAATTTGGGATACACTGTATGATCTGTCTGATACCTTCACTTTCTTTTAGCTTGGGTTTTAGTCCTGGAGAAGAAGCAATATTTTCTCATCCCAAACAGACCAGTATAATCATGGTTGTGTATACTGTAAGCTTCAAGTCATTATGTAACATTCCATTATTGTACCATGTTTTGAGCAAATCATCACCTCTGATCAATAAAAATTCTTCTTAAGCGTCTGTAAATTGAAACCAAGTAATGAAAATTCCGATCAATGTTTTGTGAGAACTGATTATTTTAAGTCTCCTGGAAAAGATCCCAATTACTGAGAATGCAGATATCCTATTTTTGGAACTGGTATACTTATTTTAATATATGAAAAGGGTTACTTTCCATTATTATTACTTTCTTTTGTTTCCAACAAAAGAGACAAAATATTTCATGTCTGAATACAGTATTAATCGAAGACACAGTCGGGGGGGGATTAGTAGCATTACTATACTTTATTTTGTAATTCTTTTTTCAATTTAATCAATTCTCCTTCATAGATACTATTTTATAATTCTAATAGGGTTTGCACACTCTTTCTCTCTCTCTCTTCCTCTCTCTCTCTGTCTCTCTCTCTCTCTTTACCAGCTTGTTCTAACAAAGTTTAAATGTGACAGTGTAAACTTAAGGAAAATATACATACTTATGGTGATACATAGGAAGTTGAATAATAGTGAATGAAACTGATCAATGGTGATTATCATTGTGAGATGTGATCCCTCCCTTTTTCTCTGTAACAGCTGTTTTTAAGAATCTGAAATACACAAATTTCAAAAATATCTATAATTTTTTTTTTGAGACAGAGTTTCCCTTTTGCTGCCCAGGCTGAAATGCAGCGACACGGTCTTGGTTCACTACAACTTCGGCCTCCTGGGTTCAAGAGATTCTTCTGCTTCAGCCTCCTGAATAGCTGGGATTATAGGCACCCACCACCACACCCAGCTAATTTTTAAATTTTTAGTAGAGACAGGGTTTCACTATGTTGGCCAGGCTGGTCTCTTACTCCTGACCTCAAGTGACCCACCCACCTCGGCCTCCCAAAGTGCTGGGATTACTGGTATAAGCCACCGTGCCCAGCTTAAAAATCCAAAAAAAAATTAAGCATTATGAGAAAGCGCATCAAAAGAAAAAAGAGCCAGGCGTGTGGTGGCTCACACCTGTAATTCCAGCACTTTGGGAAGCCAAGGTGGGTGGATCACCTGGGCTCAGAAGCTCCAGACCAGCCTGGCAAACATGGTGAAACCCCATCTCTACTAAAAATAAAAAAAATTTAGCTAGGCATGATGGCTGACACCTGTAATCCCAGATACTTGGGCAGTTCAGGCAGGAGAGTCACTTGAACCTGGGATGTGGAGGTTGCAATGAACTGAGATTGTGCCAGTGCACTTGAGCCTGGGTGACAAAGCGAGACTCCATTTCCCCAGAAAAAACAAAAAACAAAAAATCATTCCTATAACAGATGCCTAATAAGTCAGGAATATTTCTTTTTCTTTTCTTTTCTTTCTTTTTTTTGTGGTATACACAGAATGTTTAGACATAAAGTCAGGAGTATTTCTTTTTCCTTGTCTATTTATTTTTGTCCATACATTATTTTTACATGGTTTTAAACTTGTTATAAATACAATGTCTTCTATTCATGTTTCCACTTATCCTTAGCTGCATTATCTTTATGTTGCTACATAGTCTTTGTAAGTATTTCAATGACTGCATTATTATATTGGGTGGTTATACCATTGTAATCTTGGACTTTCCAATATTTTTGAATATTTACATTGTTTACGGCTTATAAAATGGAGTTTCATTGTTGCCAAAATGTGTAATTCAAATGATAGAGTATTGACCTTGTATTGACCTTGGATCAACCTTGGATCTAGTAAATACATCATCTGAGTATGTCAACCATTTGAAAAGACAATTTCCCCATGGAGTTGAATTTACCAGACCTACTTAGCGCTTGTG
The DNA here is from genome assembly GCA_004027835.1 of Alouatta palliata. NCBI lineage: Eukaryota > Metazoa > Chordata > Mammalia > Primates > Atelidae > Alouatta > Alouatta palliata. Next base: position 1,074 of record PVKV010019547.1, on the reverse strand, counting down.
AGTAAGCATGTCCTCTGGAAGCAGTGTGACACCTCATCCTAGGCTTGCTGGTTTTCTACTTGCTACTGTAGCTTATGAAATTTCAGTTTGGTTTTTTCATTCATGTGACCAGGAAGCCAGGAGCATAGCACTAGGGTGGTGAGTGAATTGCTAGATGGGTTCAGACTTTTGAAGGTCGTAAGCCCTGAGCAGAGGATGGTTCCTGCCTCCCCATAATTCCTTTAAAACCATGTATTAGTTCAAGGGAGTTCAGCAAAGTTTTGAGTTTTGCCATATGGGCAGCTCAGTTCTTTTGTTTGTTATGTCTTGTTTTGCTTTGAAATACAAAATTATTTCAAATTTATTTCGGTTTCCTTTTGGAAATTGGAAGGTCATCTTGCTTGATTGTTCCCTAAGCAAATGTTTTCCCTTTTCTTGGATAACTCAGCAACTGATAACAATTAATTGGGCTGGATATTCATAGAAGAACATTTGCTCTGCACCCTAAAATTTTTTTATTGCAAAGAGCAAACAAAAATTTTGTCATATGAACTTGTAGCAGCCCAAATTTTTCATACTAACTCTTACTATCATTTTATATGATGTAAATTTCTTTAATTAATTAATTCTCTTCTGGTAACACAAAGGGTACCAATAGAAAGATGAAAAATCTGACTTAAGCATGTTTTGAATTGAGGTTATTATGAATTCAGGGGGATTTTGAAGGAAGAATGGGGATTTTAAAGAGCAGACTATATATTATTAACAAAAGACTCTCCCCCTGCAGGAAGGCTACCCAGAGGAAGGTGGCCTTTGTTACTCAGGATGTGATTAATATTGCTTCAAAGTTTAATTTTAGAACTTACTAAAATAAGGAAGCTTGCATCAGTTCAGGCACATGGTTTGAAACCTCGTAGTGCCCACTTTTTCTTTTCATTTTTTAAATTACAAAAATAGCATATGCATTATAAAACGTTTGAAAAATAATGAATTAAAACAAGTTTCTCATTGTCTCTGCCTTGACCAAAGCCTTTGTTAATATTTTGTGATAGTTCCAGTCTTTTTTTTTTTTTTTTTTTGTGACAGTGCTTTGCT
>PVKV010019546.1:12040-42055 GCA_004027835.1 Alouatta palliata | reverse complement strand
AAGCAATTCTCCTGCCTCGGCCTCCCGAGTAGCTGGGACTACAGGCGCACACCACCACGCCCAGCTAATTTTTGTATTTTTAGTAGAGACGGGGTTTCACCATGTTGACCAGGATGGTCTCGATCTCTTGACCTCGTGATCCACCCGCCTCGGCCTCCCAAAGTGCTGGGATTATAGGCGTGAGCCACCGCGCCCGGCCTGTTTTAAAATTTTTAACGATATACTATTATTGGCAATTTAGCCTGCAACCTAAACAGCCTGGGTTTGAGTTAGTGAGTCACAGATAGCAAAGAAAAAAAGATCTTCTATATGTGAAAACTTTTAAGAAAAATTTCTTCACCAAATTAGAATTTGACTTGAAATATTTAATTAAATATAGGCAAGAAAAAAACAGAACATAAAATTTTAATCTTGTCACTTTACTTTACAATCTTAGAGTATTACATCTGCCAAAAGGTTAAAATTAGTTCTCTGGTGATTTAGATAACAATAACTTCTATGTAGCTGTGGGACAAATGCCCTGAAAAGTTGTCTGTGCATTTTCTTAAGTAGATAGTACAATTATTTTGAGAGTTTGAGTGAAACAGGAAAGATGCCGTATTCCAAATTTAACAGATTAAAAAAAGCACCCGTCACAACAGAATTGTTTTTGTTTTAAAAGTTAGCTATAGAAATAAAGAGACTTACCAAAAATACTAAATTCAGAGTTTACATTATTTAAAGATTTTCAAGAGGAGAGAGATAATAAGGAATAACTTTTAAAAATATTTTTAGCCTCATTTTATGGATAGAAACTTTCTGAGATGCTTTTAAAGTAGTTATCAAAAAATGTAAATATTTGCTGGTATAAGTTGTAGAAAATTTCTTAGAAGATAGGTGTCCAATTTACACACTGTATAGGGCTTTTCCTTCTTTTCTTGTATCACTTTGTTAATGCCATTTTTATGAGGGTATAGAAAGAAGAGTTGGCTGGTTAAAAGTTTAGTCTTGAATTGTCTACATTTTACTCATTTTCTTATAAGGTTACTATTGACACAAATTGTATTGGCTCTATTTTCTTGATTCAAATTATATAACGTCTTCAAACAACTTTATATCGCTAGATACTCTCCTGTGGAATATTTACTAGGCAGGAGCACCTGTGTATAATTGACACGACTTTAGCATGATCATACTTTTCAGAGATTTTCTAATTTACACTTCATTCTATGATGATATTATCAGGGATATTCTCATGCACCAAATTAATCTTTCACCCATTTATTGCTTCCACTAGCTTGTTTTCTCCAAATTCTGTTTTTCTCATTAAATATAATTACATAAAATTCAGAAAATGTATATGAACAATCTTAGATGTCAGGTATTAGACACAATAACCAACATCAAGTGATTACTTCTTTTACAGTTCAAGACGATGCAAAAATGTTATTTATTCTGACTGTTCTCACTAATTCTGTCAGAGAATTGAGAACTATTATAATCATAGGGTAGTTCTGATTTGTCTCTGCATTTAATTTGTATTGTAACATATTTATTACATATATTATTACAGAGTTCTGTATAATAAATGGATTCTTAATATCAGTTAATGGTATATTTTTCTACCAAATTAGTCCCTACAAAGTGGCATTTTTACAGTTAGGTAAGTTTGACATATTTATGCATCCAAGAAACCACTGCTGTAATCAGGAGAATGAATCTATCCATTATCCCCACAAGTTTTTTAAGCCCCTTCTTGAGCATAGTTTTTATGTATTTGGCATTAATATCTCTTGATAAAGTATCATTTCAAAATTTCTATTCATTGAAAAATGAGTTGATTTTGTTTATCTTTTTAAAAATTGATTATTATGAGGCACATGATATGTCTCAACACAGTCCATACAATGTACAAATATCAAACCAGGGCACCCTGGGTACATACCACTGCAAACGTTCATCACTTCCCTGTGCTAGAGATCTTTGAGTACAAGTTATTTATCAAATACATAATTTCCAAATATTTTCTCCCAGTCTTTAGCTTGTCTATTTGATTTTGTATGGTGTCTTTTAAAAGAGCAGATTTAAATTTTGATAAAGTCCATGAATTATACTTTTATATCATATACAAGAAATATTTGCCTAACTCTAAGTCATAAATATTTTACTCTGTTTTCTTTCAGTTTATAGTTTAGATTTTACAGTTGACCCTAGGATTCATTTTCATTTCATTTTTGCATAAACAAGAGATACACATTGAAGATTTTTATTCCATGGAAGATATAACATGGATGTACATTTGTTCTAACACCATTTGTTGAAAAGAGTCTTCCTGGTCACAGCATGGTGGCTTATGTTTGTAATCTCAGCACTTTGGCAAGTTGAGGTGGGAGGATCACTTGAGGCCAGGAGTTCCAGATCAGCCTGGGCATCACAGTGAGTCCCTATCTCTACAAAAATAAAATATTAGCCCAGCATGGTGGCATATGCCTGTAGTCCTATCTATTCAGGAGGCTGATGGGAGAATCACTTGAGTTCTGAAGTTAGAGGTTACAATGAGCTAAGATTACATTACTGTATTCTAGGCTGGATGACAGAGTAAGACCCCGTCTCTAATACAATAAAATAAATATTTGTTATGTACTAAATCTTGTGCAAATTTGTATGTGTCGATATTTTGTTCAGTTGCTCTTTCTTTAAATCAACACAATATTGTGCTTATTACTGTAGCTTCTTAGTACATCTTGAAATCAGTGCTTTCCAATAACGTTTTTCACAGTTATTTTGTCAACTCTAGGTTGTTTGCATTTCATTAAAATATTTAGAATCATTTTATCAATTTCTACAAAAATGTCTATTGGGATTTATACTGGAATTACATTCAATCTATAAAATAATTGGAGGTGAATTTCAGTGTACATATTATTGAGTTTTCTGACTTACAGGCATAGTGTCTCTCTCCATTTATTTAGTTTTTCTTCTGTTTCTCTGTAATAATGTAGTTTACAATGTATGGAGCTTGCTCATTTCTAATTACGTGAATTACTTGTTTATGGTTTTATGTTCAATACAAATTTTATTTTGAAAATGCTGATTAGAGTATTTGTATGTTCTCTTGTTTTTTCTCTGCATTATTTGTTACCTTCAAGATCATCTGTTTCGTCTCTTCATACAACTGCATTGCTATCTTTTTTTTAAAAAAATTGATTCTGATATGGAATCCCTGATATTGAAGAAGCCAAGAATATCCTTCAAATATGTCTCAAATACCCCCAAATATATAACTCTGGCATATGGACTATTTTGAGTTAAAGACACTTGAAAAATAGCGAGTGTAAGATCACTTTGACCTTCTTACGATTTCTTTAAAACATAAGGTAGAACTCCCATATGAAAGTTGTTCTCTTTATACTAGAAAGAAAATAACAATGGAAGTTGAGCCCAAAATAATTTTGTATAGAACCTATTAAAATAACTCTTCTAGCCTCTCCACTTAAGCTAAACTTACTACTTGGTAGTAGTGTTCAGGCTTTTATATCCTTACTGATTTTAAACCTACATTTTCTATTACAGTGGTAGAAGTGTTGTGGCTCCAGTGATAATTGCATTTTTTAAAGTCTCCTTTGAGTTCTCTCAATTTTGTGTTTGTGTGTATGTGTGTGTTGCATGTGTGAATTTGAAGCTGTATTTAGATTCATACACTTTACAATTGTTACATGTTCATGGCATATTGTCTCTTTATCAGGATGCAATGTTTCTCTTTATTTCTGGTGATTTTTTTTTAAATTCTGAAGTATATTTTGCCTTATATTCATATAGTCACTTTATTCTTTACGTTTTACCTGTTTTCTTTAAGTTAAAGGTAGTTTTTCTATAAAGTATATATTTGAGTCTCAGTACTTGATACAAATTTGACATTATGTGTTTAGATCAATTATATTCAATGCAGTCATTGTTGGATTAAAATCAATTTGTTTTCTCAGTTATCTATTATATTTTCCCTTTATTCTGCCTGATTTTGATTTTTTTAAATATTTACTCTATTATGGTTACTATATTTCTTTTTCATATTTTAATGGTTGTGTTTAACATATTAGGTAATATTGACTAATTTTAGTCTCTCTTCAAACAAAATTATACTTCTTTATATGTAGTATAAGAATCCTACACCAGTAGGCACATAATTCCTTCTTTCCAATCTTTTGCAACTTTTTGTAAAATATTTTAATTTGGAATGATATATACTTACACTTTTCCTCCTAATTCTTCTATAGTCAGAAATAACTGCTTGGTGAAAAAATAATTTAAAAGGCTTAATATGTTTACATTGATTTGAAGTCTTTGTGAAGATCTTCAGTTTTTCATGTATATGCTGGTAATAATAATCCTATGCCTGAAAATTTTTCTTTTATATTTCCTAAAATGCAAGGCTGCTAGTAACAAACTATACTAGGAGGTTTTGTTTGTCTGAAACTGCTATTATGACTCCTTAATTTTTGAATGATATTTTCATAGAATATGGAATTCTAAGTGGACAGATTTTTTAAAAAGTACTCTAATGATGGCACTTTATTGTCTTCTGAATTTTATATTTTTAACAAGATATTTGATAAAATTTTTATCACAGTTCTTCTGTATATAGTGTGCCTTTATCTCTGGTTGCCTTCAGTATTTTATCTTTGATATTTAGAAATTAGATATTATGCATCTAGGGGTTTTAAATTTGGAGTGGAAGGATGGTGCTATCTATCCTGATTAGGGTCTCTGATATTCTTACTTCTGTAGTTTAATGTATTATATTATTTTTGAAAAATTCCAAGCCATTGTCTCATTTAATAGTTCCTATGACCTATTTTCTCTTTGTCTCTTCTCTCAGGGAGAACAATTATACATACGTTAAACTATTTGATATTGTCTCCAAAAACTCCTCAGTGCTATTGTTTTTGGATTTTAAAATTTATTTTTAACTATTATTTTTCAGTTTGTGTTTTAGTTTGGATATTTTCTACTGACCTATCCTTAAGTTTACGGATTCTTGTTATCTGTTTAACTAACACAGTGAATCCTTTAAAGACATTGTTTATATCTATTAATGTGGATTATTTCTAGCATTTTAATTTTATTTTTTCTTATAGTTTCAATTTCCCATCTGTATTTTTTATCTGTTCATACACATCGTATCTGTTTTTATCATTGTCTTGAATATGGTAATTATATTTTTTCTAAATTCTTTATCTAATAGTTCCAACAATTGGGCCATATCCAAGTCTGAATCTGTTAAGTACCTTGTTTCTTGTTGATGGGTCATTCTTTTCTTGCTTTTCTGCATGTCCTACAATATTTTGTTAAAGTTCAACATTGTATATTGGAATGTAGAGACCAAGGTAGTATTTTAATTGCTTGAGTATGGGCATGACTTCTTGTCTCCTATGACTTTACCAGGGAATTGAATTTATGTAGCCAGAAGTTGGCCTAAATTTGGGTGTTGACATTATTTACATTATCTTGGTGTACCACCGTTTTTATAATTTACTTAGGGTTAACTAGTGCATAAGGTGAGGGCTGGATTGTGGAGGAGATTTTTATGCTTCTCTACCCTCAGGTTTAGGACCTTTTTCACTATTTTCTCAAAGAGTTTGTCTCCATGCTTTATCCTCCCCCCAGCAGAAGATTAACATTTGGTAGCCTGTGCTAGAATGAGAATAATGTTTGTGGTGATCCAGAGACAGAACAGGCAGTCTCTGGGTTTCTAGTTCTTTGGAGTAGGGCTTTCTCAGTTTCCCCTAATGGTAAGTGCTTTTCTGTGGTCTGGACAAAGGTGGTTCCATGACCTTGTTTTGTTGGGATATGGCATGTCATTTCCTCTTCTCCTGGCCACAGTGGGTCTTACCAACTGTCTTGGGGTACAGCAGATTTGTTTTCCTTTCCATAGCAGCTTAACGGTTTTGTCCTGTGGAGGTAGTAATCCAGGAAGGACTTTACGCAGGGCTTTATTCCTTTCTTGAGTAGTGACTACTCCCTTCCCCACAACCCAGCATTACTGATGGAGGCTTTGTCCAATACCCACCTGCCCATATTCTTTCTCCTAATTCCTCCTTGGAGAAGAGCCTGTGATTGGGTTAATAAATACACTTTTGTATTAGGATACAAGTGTTTCCATGCTATCACACTAATTCACACTTGACTATTAGCAATTTGTTAAAAAAAAAGGTCAATTATTAACTTCTAGCATGGTGGCCTAGGCTTACTCCCATTCTTTGTTCTATATGAGTCTATGTTCATGTGCTGTCTTTTGTTGGAGGAGCTTGTGTTTCCTTATATTTTAGACTAATTGGTTAACGTGTAATCTCAGCTCTCAGAAAGACTCCAGAAAATTATGATTTTATATGTTGCTGAGCTTTTCCTTTTTTATATTGGGAGCAATAATTCCTGCCTTCAATAACTTAAGTGGAAGCCAGGAGTCTGTACCTGACTTTTGATACTATGTTTTCTCTATCATCCATACTCAACTGTGCAACTCTGGTATCAGTTTAGTACCATCCCAATATTCATGCTGAACACTCCAAAATTTTGTCTAAATTTAGTGTCTGAGAATCCCACTTACTCTAAATGAGAAGTAAGGAAGTGCCTGATCTGACTATTTTAATTTAGCAAAATTCAAAAGTAATTCCCAATTTTATGTCATATTCTTTTCTTTGGTATCTGATTTTACTATTTTCATCATCACAGTCTAAATCTACTGAAGAGTAAGAAAAAATCATAGACTTTTTACAATATTTAAAAACGCATCATTGGTCTTTTTTATGTAACCATACCTGATTTGAAGTATCAGTTTTTTAGGTTTTGAAAACTAAGAGGAAACTTCAGTTAACAACCCTCAAAAGATTATCTATTCTCCTGCTCAAAAGAAAAAAAAAATTAATCATTTCTCATATTACATAATTTGCCCATTTTTTTTTTCTTGCCTGAGCTGAAACCTCTATGTATGGTTTATGTAACTGAAAAGGAGCCTAGAGACTGTTAACATGCAGGTCTTTTGAACAATGTCTGGAGGATAGAAGAATGTATGTAAAAATCATTTAAAATTCACCACCATGTTTAATTAAAATTCCTTAACCTTGCAGGCTCAACAAATGAGCCGAGCTAGATCAAATGAATTTTTGTTAGTGTTTTTAACATGATCCTATATATTAATTGAAGGGATATACACAGATTGAAAATTGATGAGGCATATGCTGTGGCTGGACTTGTGGCGCCAAAGAACTGTGACTTTTCTAATGATGAGGAAATGCATAAAGGTATAGGGGAGTTTTTCTAACTTGCTACAGTAATTTTAGATTTGCTTAGACTTTTCCTTGACTTAATCGTCAGTTATATTTTTGAAAGCTAAATTATCTGACATCAGCAGAAGTTCTCATTAGAACAAACATTCACTATCAGCCTATGCTGCTTTGCATTTGATTATTATGCTCATTTTCTCTGATAAAAATTATTCATATGTTGAAGTTGAACACAAATGAAGTGATGGAGCAAGAGCATGATATTAGGCAAATGTTAAAACTTCTGTAGATGAAGATTATTCTTCCACAGCAGCATCTATAAACATGCTGATTCATTGCTAGTTGCATAGAAATAAATGTTTTAAACATGCTAACTTAATCACATAATATGAAGTGTCTCTGCATTGATGCTTACAAAAGTACTGCAAAGTCTCATTACCAAAGAATATTAAGACACATTCAATATTCTCTTCTAGTTGGAATTACTTTATAATGACACAGTACTTATTTCAGGCATTTCATCAAGGATGGAAACGTATTTTACTGATTGTGAAACTTTCTGTGTCCTTGCAAAAATTAGAATTTAGAGTAAAATCTCATTAATCCAGACATCAGTGTTTCAGAATGTGCCAAAATTTAGACAAGTATTAAATGATTATAAAACTTATACTCTTTATAAAGAAACTGTTTGATACACAAATGCATACTATAATGAGTGAGCTACTTGGAAAGACACACTCTAAACACACTAAACTTCTTCATAAAATCAGTTTTAGTTCACAGTCTGTTTGTTCGAAGATTATTTTTATCCATTTATCACAGCCCATACTTAAAGATATATCATGTTTTTTAATCCAATTTTAGAAATAATTGATGATGTAGTATAATCAAATTGTGTTTTTATTTATAATAAACCATAGTTTAATCCTCTTGTAATATACATTTTTCTTGTAAACATGTGACAATTAGAGTCACAATTACATATTAAAAATACTAACTTTTAAGTCAGAAATATGGTATACGTTGTAGGAATGTGTAATTTCTCCCCCCTATGTTATAAACCAAGTTATCAGAATTCTTTAGTTTATGTATAGAGTTCTTTAGTTATTTTTGTAGAGTCACTTGCAGTTGCTTTGCATTTTATATGCTCTCTTATGAATGAGTTTTCCATTGTCTTCATTGTAATAGATTCAAGTAGTGAAAAAAAACACATATTGTGATAGAACACATTTACTATGCCCTATATTTCTAGGTTAGTATTCAGCTACATTGACATATCTAGCCTCTTTTCCCATTCAATTAATTATGTAACTGGGGAGTATGGCAAAGACTCACCATATGTCATTCCCTTTCTCATTTTTAGTATCAAATATAAAATTCATTCTGAGCTTCCATGTGTCTAACTAAAGACTCTATTGACCAGTTTTCATTGCAGCTAGTTGTGGCCATGTGACTAAGTTTTCACTGATAAGAAGGAAAAACGTTGTGTGGTGTTTTAGGAAGTCCCATTAAAAGGAAGGATGAGTTTCCTTTCATGTATCTTTCCTGCTGGCTGAATGCATATGAGGTGGTGCTCCTGAAGTCACCTTGGACCAGGAAGTGAATTTTTCAGAATGGCAGAACAGCAAGCAAACAGAGCCCAGCACTCATAGAATGCATACCTCCAAACTGTCATGACATGGGCTCTATGTTGTTTACCCATTGTTATTTTGGCTTTTTCAGTGCCAGGCAGTCAAACATAAACTAACAGATACTCTGACTTAGAGAGAAGTTACAGAGCATGTTTGGCTCAGCCTTTCTTCTCTCTGTTCCAGATCCCTAGAATTGTCTGTCCAAAGAGAGGCTGCATTCAGAATCAATTGCTCAAGGGTAGCTTGCAGATGTCAGCTGGGTTGGAGAGCAGGAGTAAATCTATCTAATTATGCATTAAAAAACTAGAAAGCACATTTGGCTGCAGACTCTAAAGCAGCTTATGCAAATAGCTTCATCATTAATAAAGTTCATATTTTTAATCTTCATCTGTCTGACTTGTATATCAGCTATGTTGATGTTACTGACATGATGGTCATTGAGAATTAATAAGAATAATCGTATAATTATATACAATGGTGTACAATTGAGTCTCAAGGAAAAATACTCTCAGTCCATAGTGTTTGCTGACTTTGGTGGTTGACATATTCCTCTTCTGGCCAATTTCAAGTTATAAATGTAATATCACTGAACAAAGTAAGCAAAGAGGTGCAGTACATACACCATTATGTAGTATTTCTGCCATACAGATGCGATATATGTAAATCTCAAGCAAGCATGCTAAAATAATCAGGAAATGAGCTTTTAATATCAATTATTTTTATACTTCGAAAAATTTATGTATATTTATATATTTTTAATAATAGCTGTATTTAACAATACTTTCTAAATTCTGAAAATAGCAATTACCATTTATATGTCAGTATGCACTGGCTTTTACACACACCACTGAATGAATATATATATATATATTCATTCAGGAATGAAAATGATCTATTTCTCTGTAAATAATTGATTTTACAAAACGGAAAACATTATCAAGAGACTAAGTAGATGTTCATAGTATGTATTTATTATCCTGACAGTTGGCTACTGTTGTCTATGTGTCATTCAGAGCTGCCAGCTGGCCACTCACTGTTGACAGATTCTAAGGACCCTGTTTTCACTAATGCAGTTTGAGGTCAGACTAAAAGCTGTGAAATGAAAAGCAAAAACAAAATAATACTATTGAGTTTTGTTTTAAAGAAGAATACAAGTCTTTACTAATTGGAAGACTTTAACTGGTCTCTATATATGTAGAACATGGTAGTTGTGTCTGACTTACAGAAGAAATTACGCAGATAACATCACACAGGTGCATGCACACACACACACACACACGCACACACACACACGAGACAGCTCCAGCCTTTGAGATTAGGCTGGTAAAGTGATCTCTCTAGAGGCAAATATTTAATAAGAAATTAATGACATTCCCTAGCACGCTAGTCTTTCTCTCCCTCCCTACACAGTTATTGAATTCAGTAACTGGCAGTAAATTTGCTTTTGCTTGTTAGAACCTAGTGTTTAGTTTAGACATCAGATGTCATTCTCATTACTATGTTTGCATATCTGAGTGTAATATCTTTCCTATAGACAATTTACTTAAGTTTCATATGAAAGCAGACGAGAGAGATGAAAGCAGACAAGAGAAACATAATTATCCTACATATAAGGAGAAAAACAGATAATGTTGTAGCAAAAATTTGGATTTTGATTAACATAGGTAAATGTGCTAAGTAAAATTAAGTTCTGAGTTCAAATATCAACTTGGGCCAGTCATCTAAACTTACTTGTTTCTTCTTTGCAATAAAGTAAAACAAAGTAAAACATAAAAGTACAAGTTTATCTAGAACTTTTTTTCACCTCGCCCCTACCCATAGTTAAAGAGGTACATTGTCATTAAATAAATGTACCATCATGATTCATCAAAATATTGCTACTCGGGCTTTTCTTTATCCGGGAAGCTGTTGGCAGCACCTTGGCACGAGGAACAAAAAATCTAACAAGTTGGCCAGAGCCACAAGCAGGGTTCTGGATCTTCTTAGGTCATCTCCCAGATCCCTTACTGGACTTTTCTCAAAAATGCTGACACCTGCTGAAATTCTAGTGCATCAAAAAGATAGAGCCTGTCCTCATATGCACGTACTTAGATATTCAGGCTGTGTAACAACTGACCACAAAACTTAGGGCTTAAAACGGATACCATGCTCTTATAGCTTTATGAGTCAGGAATATGGGACCCAGCTCAGTCTCGTGATACTTTTCCTTATATGATATAGACTGAGAACCCTGGATAAAATACAGCTGGCAGGGTTGTATTTTACAGGGTTGAGCTGTATGTATCCAGGGTTGATCTAAAGTATTCAACGTGGCTTTACACGCAGATATCTGGCTCCTTCTCTGGGAGACTCAGAGTTCAAATAATAACCTGGTCTAGTGGTTCTCAGGTTTTGTTGCCTGGATTGATAGCTTTGGCATCACCTGGAAACGTACGAGGCATGTATATTCTTGGGATATACCCCAGATAAGAAATTCTAGTGATTGTGTTATAACAAGCCGTCTTCCAGGTACCTGTAAGGCACAATAAGATCACCCTGCTTGGTACTTAGCTATATCTCTATCCCTTCAGATAAATCTTCTGCATTGGCCCTGGAAGAGGTGGCAGTATAAGGAATTATAAGGATATAAGTATAACAAAATTTAGAAAAATTATCCCAAGGTATTATAAGATTTGATTTATCAAAAATTAAATAAAAATTTGTATCCTGTTATTACTTTTAATTACAATTGTTTAACGTATTTCAAATAATGATAAAAGAGTAAAAAATTATTTAACTGAAACTTTTTTTCCAAACAGTTCTATTATATTTTTTTCTGAGGATTTCTGTCAGTTTAGTTTGTTTCCAGAACATCTTTTTGGATTTGGAAGGCAATTTTACTTTATTGTTTACTATTTTAATTTTGTGTCTAAATATCCAATGTCTCTGCTAACTCATAGGAGGAAAAGTATCACGAGACTGAGCTGGGTCCCAAACTCTGCTAATTTCAGAGTTTTAAAAAAGAGAGAAAGTCAATATAGCTGTCTTTATGCCAGTACCATACTGTCTTGATAAATGAAGCTTTGGAGTAATATTTGAAGTTGGGAATAATAATGAATGTTTTAACTTCCTTCCTTTTTTTCAGGATTCTTTGGTTATTATGGTCACTCAGACTTCTCTATGATTTTTAATACCAGTCAATGACTGGAAATAAAACAGTTGGAAATTTGTAATGATTATGTTGAATTATAAATAGGTTATTTACAATATAAATTTATTGCTCATATTTGTGAAAGATGGAAAGTCCAAGATCAAGACAGAGTTGATGTCTAATAATGGTTCATCTTTTGGCTCATAGATGGTGTTTTCTTGCTGTCTTGTCACTTATTGTAAAGGACTAACTAGTCTCTGGGATCTTCTATGTAAAAGTACTAATCCCGCTCACTTCTCAAAGGCCCCATGTCGTAATATCTGGCAGGTTAGAATTTCAACGTATACATTTTGGGGGTAACAAAAACAATTAGGTCATAGCACAGAGTAAAAGTCTTACATTTATTTTGTTTAATTTTCTTCCAAGTGTATGTTGTGATGCTCCTGTAAACAAAATTATTTTCTTAATTTCATTTTCAGATTCATTGCAAATTAGAAATGGGACTGATTTTTTGTATAATCTTGTATCCTGCAACGTTGATGAAATGTTTATTTTTTCTTTCAGGTTTTTAGTGGATCCTTCAGGATTTCCTGTACATCTTGCTACCTGCTAACAGAGGTATTTTTACTGCTTCTTTTTAAAATCTGGATGTCCTTTATTTTTTTGTCTAATTTCACTGCCTTGTTTCTTCAGTGCAATGCTGAATAAAAGTGGTAAGAACAAGCATCTTTGTTTTGTCTTGACCTTAGGCGAAAATTTTAGTCTTTCTTCATCGAGGGTGATGTTTGCTACAGGTTTTTCTAGATGGTTTTTATCAAGTTGGGGAATTTCTCTTCTGACTTTATGAGTCTTTTTATTATGAAGTGGTATTGGGTTTTGTTGAATGCCTTTTCTATAGCTGTTGAGACAGTCATGCAGTTTGCCTTTATTTTACTGATATGGTACAATATAGTAATTTGTTTGTTAATATTAAGGCAATCTTCCATACCTGGGAAAAATACTTGGTCATATTGAATAATCTTTTTTTAAATGTGTTGAATATTTAAATTTTGTTTAGGATGTTTGCATCTATTGTCATTAAAGAGAATGTGTAGTTTTCTTTTTGTGATATTTTTGCCTGGTTTTGGTATTAAGATAATACTGTCCTCATAGCATGAATTAGAAAGTATTGCCTGCTCTTTTAATTTTTGGAAGAGTTTGTGAATAATTGATATTATTCCTTAATTGTTGATAAAACTCACCAGTGAAGTCTTCTGGGCATTGGGTTTTTCTTTGTGGGTAGATTTTTGATTACGAATTCAATCTCTTTACTTGTTATAGGTATATACAGATTTTCTATTTCTTCTTGAGTCAGTTTCGGTAGTTTGTGTCTTTGTACACGTTTGCCTATTTCATCTAAGTTGTTTAATTTATTGACAGGTGTTATATTCCAGTAATTTTTATTTCTGTAAGACTAGAAGTTATGTCCTCTCTTCTTAATGCTAATTTTAGTAACTTTTCTCTCTTTTTCTATTGGTTAGTCCAGGTAGCTTTGTTAACCTTGCTGAATCTTTCCAAGAATCAACTTTTGATTTTGATTTCCTCTATGGATTTTCCTATTCTTGATTTTATTTATTTCTACTCTAACCATTATTTTATTTTTCTACTTGTTTTGTGTTTACTTTCCTCTTTTTCATATCATCTTAAAGTAGAAAGTTGGGTTATTAATTTGAGGGTTTTTTTCCCTTTTTTTAAACAAATGTTTATAAAACAAAACTATACATTTTGCTGTGAGCACTGTTATTACTGCATTACATAATTTTAATTTGATGTGTTTTTGTTTTTATTTGTCTCTAGTCTCCTTGTTGCCTTTTTCTTGAATCTATTGATTACATAATTTTCACATTTCATGAATTTTAAAATTTTGTTTCTGTTATCAATACCTAATTTTATCTACTGTGGTGGGAAAGCATACTTTATATTATTTCAATACTTTTTAATTGATGGAGGCATGTTTTATGGTAGAATATGATCTCTCTTGGAGAATGTTTTATATAAACATGAGAGGATGTTTCTTCTGCTCTTTTTGGATGTTCTGTTTGTTCGTTTTAGTTGGTTTATAGTGTTATTTATCTTTTCTATTTACCTGTTGTTCTTCTGCCTAATTGTTTTATCCATTTTTGAAAGGGGATATTGAAGGATCTAACTTTTATTGTTGAATGATCTATTTCTCTCTTCAACTCTGCCAGTCTTGCTTCGTGCATTTTGGAGACCTATTGTTAGATGCCTATATGCTTTGTAATTGTTATATCCAGCCTGGGTGACAGAATGAGACTGCATCTCAAAAAAAAAAAAAAAAAAAAGACATTAGAAAATAATACAAAGGGATGAGAAGAGAGAATAAGAGATTATGTGCAGAGATTACAAGAGGGATAATAACACAGTGAGCACATGAAGCAAGAGGATAAATCACAAGACAGAAGTTGATGGTAAATAGCAAAGGGGTAAAAGAGTGAAGATGACAGAACATATCAATAGGACACAACAGTGTTTGATTTCATCCACTTCCATAATATATGATACTGAAATTCTGCTCAATCCTCTTACCCTTCCTCTGATATTTAGTTCATAGGTCATTGGCTGCCCTTAACAATCTGAAGATATTTTTATTTTGTGAGAAAATACAATTCTTCAGTAGTTTATCCAAACCATGTTTAACCATTTATGTAAAACTGCTCATGTATATATTGATAATTAAATGCATTTATTTTAAATTTTTATGTATGTAAACAAATATTTGAAAATATGCAAAGAACCAAATAGAATTACATAAAATATCTTTATTACTTCCAAGATTTCATTATATTTATTGGGCTTACATATGAAAACAGATATTTTGATTACTTTTTTATCTTGAAACTATTAATTCTATTACTATTCTTTTGTATATATGTTAATGCAGGTACCGTTTATTGAATGTTTCATGTGGGATACTAAATTCTAACTTCCTAATTCACTGATTAATTTTTCTTGAAGTATTTAGTGCATGCTTATGCTATACAATATGCAATTTAGAGACTGAGGATTCAGCAATGAAAAAAAACAAAGTATCTGCTTTTATGAAGTTAACTTTTATTAGTGGAAACAGTTCAGAAGTAAATGCATGACCAGGAAAATTTCAAATAGTAAGATATATGAAGATAATTAATAATAATAAACAAATTTCAAAAATTAAGAGGTATAAAGATAAATTTTGTTATATAACAAAGTATCTAGAATGTATTATAGTAGCATTTGCAAAAGGAGCTCTCACTGAAGACCTGGGGTAGAAACGTCTTGGTAGAGAGAACAGCCAGAGTAAAGTTGTTTTAAGAGAATTGAAAGGAATTCTCCTTTCATAGAGCTTTGCATAGAAAATAGCATAGAAGATGCTTTAGATATATGTAACACAGAATGATCTGATTAAAGTAACAGTTGAATAAAATTACACCAGTGTTGGCGTTGAGAATGAACGATCCTTAACATTTTAGTATGAATGAAAGATTTAAATTTTTAAAATCCATCCCATGAGATGCCAGTGTACTAAAATCACTGGATATATGGACATATTTTTAACTTAACAGAACAGAAAATAGTCACATTTTTCAACTCTCAGTAGTTTATATGATAGAAATTTGTATTGAAATTAGAAACTAATTTATGTTTATATAGAGTGCTTGGATCACTCTGTATAAATGAATTAAAAATATAACTGAGTATGTGTTTTCTAACACATACTCATGTATTGTGCCTGTATGAATGAATATATATATTTTCATATGTGCGCACACATGTGTGAGCAAGTTTGTGTATACATGCATCTATTTGTGTTGAAGTAAGCAGGATGAGGAGATTTTTCAGAACTGTTACAAAAGAATATTTGAGGCCACTGCTAGTGAAAACTACTGAACTTTCTAATTTTGCAAATGACCTAAAAGTTTCTTTAACATCTTTCTGAAGTCTTCTAACAGATGATTATTCTAAGTCATCATTGACTTGTGCAGAGAAAAATTTAGTATAATTACAGATTTCTTCCTACATTAACTGAAAGGCTATATAATTTGCCTGAAAAGAAAGCAATTGCTGTGGTGATCTCTATTAAATTGAATTAGTTCTTATTGCATATACTGTTACAAAGTGGGTTCTTGAGGCTTTTCAGTATCTCCCAGCATAAAAAGCTTGGGGAAAACAATGATAACAATTTTATTACTGAGTGTCAACTGCTAGCTTATTATATATCACTTAAAGTCACTTTTTAATTAAAAAGTTATCTGAATATTCTGGCATTCTCTACATACTGTGAATGAATAATTATGATAAAATACTTCAGATGAAGCATTAGAGAGTACATTTGTAACAGATCTCTAAGAGTTTTTGAAAAATATGTCTAAGAAAATAGAGTTTGATGCAATACTTTTAGATTAGTAAGAGAAAGACACATCTCTGCATTCACTCTGATTTTTCCTAGTTCTGGATATGATTAAAACCAAAACAAAACATGGGAGCCTGGTGTTGCTAAAATTCTATTAAATGGAAATGCTTACATTATGCATATTCTTCCTGAAGTGTAGTATGAGCCAAAAATATGAAATAATTGTGTTGTAACCAAAATCTGTCAGACTACATCATGTAGATGATATTTTTGTGAGTTCTAGTTCCCTTGTGAGGGGACTTTGGAAGCTGAGAGAAGCTGTTTGGAGAAATGCTGCATCTGTTCTTTTCAGTATGAATGCTGGGGCATAAAGTTACCCTAGATTCCACACTTTTTTTCAAAAATTATCCAAAATAAAAAAAGACACACACACACACACACACACACACACACACACACACACACCCACCCACCTGCCAACCTCTCTCTTTCTGCAGAAGCTAGGAGATAACAAATTTCCCAAACAATCAGAAGGGCTGCCTGTACCTTTGGAGAACGAAAGGGGTTCCAGTGGTTGGGAGAAGAGAAAAGATTCCACAGTACCGCTCCAAAAAACTTAACAAAGTATGCTCTAAGAAGGGGATTGATGGCCTGGCATGGTGGCTCACGCCGGTAATCCCAGCACTTTGGAAGGCTGAGGTGGGTGGATCACCTGAGGTTGGAGTCTAAGACCAACCTGACCAACATGGAGAAATCCCATCTCTACTAACAATACAAAGTTAGCTGGGCATGGTGGCGCATGCTCATAACCCCAGATACTTGGGAGGCTGAGGCAGGAGAATTGCTTGAATCCAAGAGGTGGAGGTTGCGGTAATCAGAGATCATGCCATTGCACTCCAGCCTGGGCAACAAGAACGAAACTCCATTACAAAAAAAAAAAAAAAAAAAAAAAAAAAAAAAAAGGCAGTGGGTGGGTGAGGGGGATTGACATAACTTGAAGTATTGATATAACTTGAGGTGGGAAGCCTAAATCTTGTGTTTAAAAATGGAGATTGTATGTAGGGATTACTGTTAGGATCTTCTCTAGACTTTGTTTAACTCCAAGAAATGAACTGTTAAATATAAATATGGAATCACAAAAATAAGCCATATTTTTGTGGGAGATAAGAAGAAAATATTTCTTTTTAAGAGAACTTATAGTTTCCTACCTTTGTTGGCTGGGGAAGACATAAAGACTAAATTAAAATAAGATACTCTACTGTAAGCCTGGAACCCAGGCTTCTCCAGAAGAACATATTTTATATAATCCCATTTTAAATAATCATTTAAAAATTAGTAATCAAAAGGATATTACATGTATATGTACATATATAGATATAGATGTTGATAGGTACATATACACAAGAAACAGAAAAAAATAAGACTGTAGGTTATAAACATTTCAGGAAAATGCTTCAATTGAATAGAAAAAAACTGAATATTTTTATTATGAATTTAAGAAAACAATAGACAATATCTAAAAGAAAACATACAGCATCAATTACACGTATTCTAAAAAGAAAAAAATATACTCTTGAAAAGTTAATTCTACAGTGACTGACAACTGTTCAGTAATTACTAGGGGTTAGAATATGGGGCTGGGGAAAGGGTTTGGTTAAAAATGTTAGCATGAGGGAAATATTTTTAGTTAGGAGAAGTTATTAAACTGTTCCTAATTCTGTTGATAGAACATTAAGCTAAATGTTAACTTTCATAGAACTATACATCAAAGCAATGAATTTTGGCTGGGCGTGGGGGCTAACGCCTATAGTTCCAGCACTTTGGAAGTCCAAGACGGGTAGATCACTTGAGGTGATGAGTTGTAGACCAGCTTGGCCAACACGGCGAAACCCTGTCTCTACTAAAAATACAAAAATTAGCTGGGCACGGTGGTATGTGCCTGTAGTCCCAGCTACTCGGGAGGCTGAAGCAGGATAATTGCTTGAACCCAGGAGGCAGAGGTTGCAGTGAGCTGAAATTGTGCCACTGCACTCCAGCCTGGGTGAAAGAGCAAGACTCTGTCTCAAAAACAAAACAAAATAAAACAAAACAAAAAACAAAAATGGATTTTACTTTCTGACAACATAAAAAAGGAATAAGAAAAGAAAATAATAATTTATCAGCCTGAATATGTATTATCTATCATTTTCTCAAGTTTCCAAATAATTATAATTTGTTTTTCATGTTAAACCTAAATATTCTTTCAATTTATCTATCTGTTGTTAAGCAAAGTATTCTTTTGACCCTCTTTTGGCAAATTGAATTGCAATTAAATTAAAAATATCTGTTACGTTTTCCAGGTGGCTAAACTATGATATAGTTGAGTAATGTTTAGCTAATGGTGTGTTGTTACATTAGCAAAGCAACTTGTTTCATATGAAATATTATGCCACCACTTTGCCTCTGGAGGTCTAGCCTATGCATGTCTGTGTGTAAAAGCAAATATTGTGGTTTATTGCCAGTAGCATTACAAAGAATTCTCAAATATTAGCCGTTAAAATAACCAAGTTAATAAAGCCTAAACTTTTTATGAAATTATCCATTTCTGTATTGAAAACTGCTGAACTCTTTTCAAATACTATTGCTTGTTCACTTACCAATGATTCCTTGAACACAGTTCAGCTAAAGCTTTTATGATATTCACTAATCCTGCATTTATTTTCTCATTGCTTTCCACCATCACTAAAGTAGTTACTACATGTTCACAAATTATTTTGATGGTGCATTAAGAATTGATCTTTACCTTAATATTTTTTGGTATCAGGTGTTTTTTGCATTTATCAAGAATATTCCATTTTGCTTAGATCTTCATGATGAGCTTTAAATATCACTGACATATCCAGCAAATTATAAATATGTAATTTTTTAGGTGAAATACTTAAAATTTGAGTATTTAATGCTATATATTTAGCTATTTTAAATTGAATACTCAAAATTCATACTTTTGGACTGATGTACAATTTTCAGTTCTTTAGAATACACTTATTAAGTAATTATCATTCTAGTTTCATAATGACTTTAATATATCTGTTGTATCTAGCAGATGATTTATAGAAATGCTTTTCTTTAGAGATAACTGTCTCTATCACAAGTTCTTCATAGTAAGCTATTTTTTTTCTTTTTAGATTACTGTAGAGATACATACTTGTACATAAACATGTCAATTATAAGCAGATGTATAGCTCTCTGAAATATTATGAGCCTTCAGCTTCTGACTTTAGTGCCCTCAATTGAGAAATGAAAAAATTTGACTCCCAAACATGTATCTCTAGTTACACCTTTGTACCTGAAATCCACAAAAATATATTCAGTTTTTGACTCCACTTTTTTACTTCGATTGCAAATGAATATTTTAAACTTAACTTGTTCCAAGTCACTCTTTCTTTTCCATCACTCTCAGAACAGTTGTCTATCTTAATAAATTGTTTCACCATCCACCAAGGTGCTCAAGACCCAAACGATGATGTCATCTTTGCTCCTCTCTGTCTCTCATAAACCACATTCAAATCCTCAGCACATTTTTTTTTTTTTTTTTTTACTCTGTAGTAATCCTAAATCTTGTCATGCCACACAATAGCTTCTCATACCACCCAAGAACTAGCCATCATTATCCTTTTGGAGTAGATTTCCTGCAGGCTTTATTTTCCTACTGATCTGGTAATAACCATTAAAATATAAATTTTATGGCAGCAGGGTCTATACCAGCAGTCTCCAACTTTTGGCACTAGGGACCACTTTTGTGGATGACAATTTTTCCACAAATGGGAGTGGAAGATGGTTTCAGGATGAAACTGTTCCACTTCAGATCATTAGGCCTTAGTTAGATTTTCATAAGGAGTGTGCAAGCTAGATCCCTCTCATGCACAGTTCACAATAGAGTTCAGACTCCTGTAAGAATCTAATGCTGCTGCTGATCTGAGCTCTGCCTCATGTGCGGCCTGGTTTCTAATAGGCCACTGATGGGTAACTGTCCGTAGCTCAGCTTTTGGGGACCCCTGGTCTACAGGATCTGTCTCCTGGCTATTTGTCTCACTTCATTTCTTCACCACTCATCCAATTGACCATTGAACTCAAGACACTTGGCTTCCTGCCATTTTCACAAATCACAAAGGTCATTTCTACCTCAAGGCTTTGTAACTTGCTATCATCTTTCCTGAAATGCGGTTTCAAAAACTACACACTTAACAACTATCTAAAATTCACAAATCTGACACAAACCAGCAATGGGGAAATGATTTCCTATTCAATAAATGGTGCTGGTGCTGGGACAACTCTCTAGCCATATGCTGAAAATTTACACTGGATCCCTTCCTTGCACCATATAAAAAATTAACTCAAGGTAGATTAAAGACTTAAATGTAAAACCCAAAAGTGTAAAGATCCTGGAAGACAGCCTAGCAATACCATTCAGGAAATAGGCATGGGCAAAGATTTCATGAGGTAGACACCAAAAGCAATTGCAACAACAACAATAAAAAATGGCAAATGGGATCTAATTAAACTAAAGAGCTTCTGTATAGCAAAAGAAACTATCAAGATTGTGAACAAACCTATAGCATAGAAGAAAGCTTTTGAAAACTATGCATCCAATATGTCTAATACACAGCATCTAGAAATAACTTAAATATATTTACAAGAAAAATCAAACCACCCCATAATGAGATACCATTTCATACCAATCAGAATTGCTATTATTAAAAAAATAAAAAATAACAGTGGCAAGATTGTAGAAAAAAAGACATGCTTATACACTGTTGATGGGAGTGTAAATTAGTTCATCCATTGTGGAAGACAGTGTGGTGATTCCTCAAAGACCTAGAGACAGAAATACCACTTGACCTAGCAATCCCATTACTGGGTATATACCCAAAGGAACATAGATCATTTTGTTACAAAGACACATGTATATGTATGTTCATTGCAGTACTATTCACAATAGCAAAGACATGGAATCAACCTAAATGTCCATCCATGATTGACTGGATAAAGAAAATGTGGGTACATATACATCATAGAATACAATGCAGCCAAACAAAATAATGAGATCATGTCCTTTTCCAGGAC
This sequence comes from Alouatta palliata, assembly GCA_004027835.1. Taxonomy (NCBI): domain Eukaryota; kingdom Metazoa; phylum Chordata; class Mammalia; order Primates; family Atelidae; genus Alouatta; species Alouatta palliata. The sequence goes on along the minus strand of PVKV010019546.1, from coordinate 20,542 downwards.
ATGGATGAAGTTGGAGGCCATTATCCTTAGCAAAAACAGAAACAAAAAACGAATACCACATGTTCTCACTAACAAATCGGTGCTGAATGATGAGAACACGTGGACTTATAGAAGGGAACAACACACACTGGGGACTTTCAGAGGGTGGAGGTTGGAAGGAAGTAGAGGATCACAAAAAAATATCTAATGGGTACTGGGCTTAATACCTGAGTGATAAATAATCTGTACAACAAATGCCCATGACACACGCTTTCCTATGTAATAAAACTGCCCTTGTATCCTGAAATGAAGATAAAAGTAAAAAAAAAAAAAAAAAAAAAAAAGGAAAGAAATGCCATTTCCTCTAGGAGGAATAGTATTTTCCTATATACTTTCCTTTCACATCTCTTTATTTTGTTCAGTACTTTGCTCAAATGCCATTTCCTCAGAGAATTCAAATTTCTGCCACTTCATTCTCAGAAATTGTTCCCAGACACAATTTCTAAAGAGTATGCCTATCATTTTACATCTCTGTACTTGCTTTTATTATTCTCTATAGTAATTAACACTAAAAGATCTTTTATTATTTCTGTTTTCACTTGTTAATTGACTGCTTTCCACACTGTGAAAATCTCCAGAAGCGAAATAACTTTGTTTTCTTCTTGATTTATCCAAAGCCCCTAGAACGTCAAAACTTCTACAAATAAAGTTGCTGAGTAATTGTGTGTTACCAGGGAGATAATTCAGTATGAACACTACTAGCCATTCATTAGCAGATAAGAGATAAAACTCTTGTTTTCCTACCTGATAGACTGGTGTTCCTTGTTTGCTTTCACATCTTATTCCTTTTCCAGTAGTGAGAATTCTTGGAGAGCTAAGTTAAAGTGACTGCATATGGCTGAAAGGACAGCAGGGACTTTCTTTGTAAAATGATTCATAATTTACAGTTTTCATTAATTTAGCATGGCATTTACCCCCACCTGATCTAAAAAAGCTCTTACATTTTTGTACTTCTTTACTTCAGTGGAATAAAAAGAAAAATTTGTGCGATGATACACTGTACTATAAACCTTAACCAAAATATGTTTTAAATAAGAAGAATTTTAGTTAACAACATTGATGTGATCTTAATATATATGAAATTATTTTCAGTAATTTCAAATTTGAGTACTGTAAAATTTATTCACTAAGGAACTAAAATATTCTTTTTAAAGGAAATGTACTAAAATAAAGTATGAAATTGTGTCCACAGTTACTTCAGAAAGTATTTAACTGTTTATTTAACAGTGACTAAAAATTGAAGTCTCCGAAATCAAAAGCCAGCCCTTCCTTTCCGAGCATGGCATGGTACATGGAACTTAGGAGAAGCTCAATAAATGTTTGCTGAATAGAAGCATTTCAAATTCTATATAAAAGCTTAATTTCATACAAAGTAGCAATGTGATTTTAATAAAAAGTATTTCTGATTGCTCTTGAATACCATTTGTCTTTATCCAATAACTATCTGGAGGACTCTTTTTGCATTTTAGTTTGTCTTGTAAGTGCTCATCAATTCTGAGCTTTAAGCATTAGAGTTTCAATTAGAAATTACTAAACAGCAGTGAGTAAGAGAATTAACGTAAATTCTCCAAATGTCACAGTTGTGGGTATCTTCTGTTTTTGCTACTCTTGCCAAAAGGATCATGTTCATCTTTAGTAAATGTTTTAGTTATCTCGAGATCCACAATGCTCCAGACTGACCTTATGTGGAAGACTTTAGGAAAAACCTGCAGAGCCTGTTTCTTTCTTTCTTTTTTTTTTTAATATATATTTTTATTATACTTTAGGTTCTGGGGTACATGTGCAGGTTCATGCAGGATTGTGGCATAGGTACATACATGGCAACGTGGTGTGCTGCGTCCATCCCCCGTCACCTATATCTGGCATTTCTCCCCATGTTATCCCTCTGTAACCTCTCTACCCCACACTGTCCCTCCCCTGGTTCCCCCCAACAGACCCCAGTGTATGATGCTCCCTTCCCTGTGTCTAAGTGTTCTCATTGTTCAAAACCCACTTATGAGAACATGTAGCGTTTGATTTTCATTTCTTGTGTCAGTTTGCTGAGAATGATGGTTTCCAGATTCATCCATGTCCCTACAAAGGACACCAGCTCGTTGTTTTTTATGGCTGCATAGTATTCCATGGTGCCACATTTTCCTTGTCCAGACTATCATTGATGGGCATTTGGGTTGGTTCCAGGTCTTTGTTACTGTAAACAGTGCTGCAATGAACATATGTGTGCATATGTCTTTATAATGGAATGATTTATAATCCTTTGGGTATATACCCAGTCGTGGGATTGCTGGGTCAAATGGAATTTCTATTTCTAGGTCCTTGAGGAAAGTCCACACTGTCTTCCACAATGGTTGCACTAATTTGCACTCCTGCCAACAGTGTAAAAGTCTTCCTGTTTCTCCGCATCCTCTCCAGCATCTGTTGTCTGCAGATTTTTAAATGATCACCATTCTAACTGGCATGAGATGGTTTCTCAATGTGGTTTTAATTTGCATTTCTCTAATGACCAGTGATGATGAGCCTTTTTTCATGTTTGTTGTTCTCATATATGTCTTCTTCTGAAAAGTGTCTGTTCATGTCCTTTGCCCACTTTTGAATGGGTTTGTTAGTTTTTTTCTTATAAATCTGTTTTAGTTCTTCATAGATTCTAGATATTAGCCCTTTGTCAGATGAGTAGAGTGCAAATTTTTTTTCCCATTCTGTTGGTTGCCGGTTCACTCTAATGATTGTTTCCTTTGGTGTGCAGAAGCTCTGGAGTTTAATTACATCCCATTTGTCTATTTTGGCTTTTGTTGCCAATGCTTTTGGTGTTTTAGTCATGAAGTCCTTGCCTATGCCTATGTCCTAAATGGTTTTGCCTAGGTTTTCTTCTAGAGTTTTAATGGTGTTAGGTCTTATGTTTAAGTCTTTAATCCATCTGGAGTTAATTTTAGTGTAAGGTGTCAGGAAGAGATCCAGTTTCTGTTTTCTACGTGTGGCTAGCCAGTTATCTCAACACCATTTATTTGACAAACCTGATAAAAACAAACAATGGGGAGAGGATTCCCTGTTTAATAAATGCAGAGCCTGTTTTTAGGAGGGCCACAATGTCCTCGTTTTTTTCAAAATGTTTCTCCCATTAGAATATAAAATCTAATTTACTTACCCCAGAACCTAAAGTACAATAAAAAAATCTAATTTCTTATTTGTTAGTATAAAATCTGTTTTCTTAAATCATATTTTTAACCCATTGCAAATCGCATTCTTTCTCACACCGTGTTTATTCACTCAAATGTGGTTAACATTAGGGTATATCTAGAAATCTGTCTGTGCTCTTAATTTTTTTTCTCCAGTATTGTCTTTACATTTCTAATTCCTACTTAATGTTCAACAATATACATCAATACATTACTGCATTTTATGTATTGTTTTAGCTATTGATACATATCTCACTCTTGCTTCAAAATTACTGTTACTTCAAGCAATTCCACAGTAAAGATCTGTGTGTGTTGGTGGTTGTTTAAATCTAGCAGTAACATTGCTAGGTCATGGAGTACAGGTATATTCAATTTCCCTGAGTGTTGTTACAGGTATTTTCAAACTGTTTGTACTATTTACATTCTAATTTCCAATTCCTTACATCTGGATCAACATTTCATATGATCTGGCTTTCTATTTTCTGATGATAGTTTTTTTGTTTTATTTGATATAAATTAGAAATTCTCTGACTCCTTGTGATTTTAAGCATATTTTGTCTTTATTTGATAAACATTTATACAGCAGTTACTATATTTCATGTATTCTTCTAAGCCCTTAATTTTTATTAATTTAGAGAGCATTCATTACAGCTCATAATAACTCACCTATGAGCTAAGTCCTATTATCTCAATTGCAGATAACTGGAAACAGAGGTATGGAGAAGTTAAGCAATCTGTTGTACATCACACAGCTAGTTAGTGGTAGAATTGAGATTCAAACCGAGCTGTTTGGTTCTAGGGTCTGTGTTCCTAAGTTCCTTTCATGTACTTCTTACTCATTTAGATTTTTATGTATTTTCCATTTGTACTTTTTGCCTGTTTTCTCCACTGATGCTGACATTGCTGACATATGTTAGTGGAAAAAACAAGAGTTCCTGATCTCATGAGGCATGCTTTGACTGGTGCTGTGGGAGTAAAAAAGATATAGGCAATGCCAAGGTGTGTAGGGACCTACTTCTCTATAACACTTGTTGCAGAAGATGCTGCTGTTGTGATATTTAAGAAGAAACTTATGGAAATAGAAGAATAAGCTAATTGAATAACTGGAGAAAGAGCAATTCAGGCAGAAGGAAAGGGTGGCCAAAGTGACAAGGCTGGAACAGGCTTTGGGTATTTGAGCAGAGTGACAAGTAAGGCTGACACAGAGTGACTGACAAGGTGAATAGTGGTGAGAGGAGATGAAGATGGGCATGGAATGGGAGAAGGAGGTATATGGTGCAGGACCTTGTAAGCCTAAGAAGGATTTTGGCTCTTACTATGAAAAAGATGTGAAGATAATAAAGGATTTTTAAAAGAGGAGTGGCATGAACTTAGGCCTGCTTTATAAGGACCACTGCCAGATAGAGAAGAGACTATATGGAGTTGGAGGGTGGAAGTAAGACCAACTAGGAGAATTTCACAATTTTGCAGGCAAGAGATGATAGTGATGCCCTACTTGATCATAAATGATAATTTCTGATGCATTGTTTGCACAGAATTAGCTAAAGTTCAGTTTATGTGTTTTTATCATGTATATTTACATGTTCATTCACCCTATTTTTTTCTGCTTTATTTTTTTAATTATACTGTAAGTTCTGGTATACATGTCCAGAACGTGCAGGTTTGTTACATAGGTATACACATGCCATGGTAGTTTGCTGCATCCATCACCCCGTCATCTACATCAGGTATTTCTCCTATGCTATCTGTCCCCTAGCTACCACCCCCACTGCTATCCCTTCCCTAACACCCTCAGACCCTGACAGGCCCCCGTGTATGATGTTCGCCTCCCTGTGTCCATGTATTCTCATTTTTCGAAACCCACTTGTGAGTGAGAACATGTGGTGTTTGACTGGCCACGTACTCCAAAGTGGACAGATCTCCCTCATATTTTCTTTTGTGTATTTGTTTTATTATCTTTATCAACTCATATAAATTGTATTAAATATTTGACAGTCTGCTGGAAATCACCTAAAATATCATGCAGAAGTGACGTTTATTTTGGTAAGATAGATTATGACCACCATAACCATTTTTTTCAGTATCTGTTTTTCAACTATTTTAGTTCATTGTTATGTACTTTTGGCATCTTTTATTTTTCGAGAAATTTAGTTACTTTATTGCTGACAATATATGTTTGTCTTTAGCTACTAAATTTTTTCATTCTGTACTTTATTTGCATTTTCATTCTATTGCTATTATAAATCTTGCCAGAGATTTTAAAAATTATATAGTCTTTTGTATTACCATCATTTGTTTCCTAAATTTCTTTTGTTTTTACTTGAATTAATATACCATCTTGTATGTTGTTATCTGTTCACATTTCTTTGATGTTCCTTTATGCCATGATTCTGGTTGTTGGTTTAAATGTATAACTCTTTCTATGTACTTTTTGATAAATAATATATTCAAGCTTTATTTTTGTTTTTAGGTTAAAGCTTAATTCCATTCTCAGCACTGCATTAACAAGTTGCATAAATTTTTGATATAACTCATTTTGTATATATGTATTTCACTTTTTCATGGGTTCACATTTCTCTTTTGATTGTTATAATTTGTTTTGTTAATTCTTAAGCCTATGACATTTTAAGCTGTTATTTGTCTATGGATTCCTAATTATATTGTGTTATAGTTCTCTATTTTCCTACTTCAGAGGCTTACATCTTTATATCTCAAATTTTATTTTTTCCACTCTACTTCCTGATATTGTTCTGGTTGAATTTCTTGATTTTCATTTTTTGCTCTTTCATTTGCCCTAAGGCAGTATCTATTTTGCTATTTAATCTCTCTATTGAATAATTTATTTCAATTATATTTTTTATACTGAATGACTCCAATTGGTCACTTTGATGATATTGTTTTTACTTCATGTATCCCATAACATTTTTTATTCCATTAAATTTACTTTTATGTTTATTTAAATTATAATTCACTCTAGGCCATCGATTCTGCTTATTTTTTTCATTCATTATGTCAAAGCAAAAATTGCACCAGACAATGTTAAACAGGCAAGGGAGACTCTATTCAAGCCTATTGTAATAGGTGAGAGAGACCAGAATATTAGTCTGAACTAAACTCTGCTAAAACAAAAATAGTAGGATATATTAATAGCTGGGATGAGAGGGATATCTTAAGCTACTTTTGTTTGTTAATTGGATTAATACAAATAAAAATATGCTTTAATGTATTTTTATGACAGGAAGTAGTTTAGAACTTGGAACAAGGTACTTACTTAAGTACCTTAGTTTCACAGTTTCTATGGGAGAGGCTCCTACTCTCCTACAGAAACTGGGAAATTGGGACACAATCTTCCTGTTGATCCCATTTCAAATAAATAGCTTCTATATCCTTAAGATAAAAATTCTGGGGTTGTAAAACTGACAGGAGGCTTTTAAAAATACTACATTTCAAAGAGACAAGGAAAGAACTGCCAATGGAAGTTTCTTAAAGTAATTGCTCTAAGAAAAGGAAAGTCAGGGACCCAAGTAAGGGAGAAAAATGTCTATCTAAGGTTCGGTTAAGCTGAAAGGAACATTAGTATGACTTGGTTCATGAGTTGTCTCTTTCTTGGTAGTTGTGGTCCCCAAATATTGTGCTGTTTATCCCTGGAAGTACATGATTACTTAAAAATGGCAGCTTCTTTGTGAGATAATGTGAATTAGTGGGAGGGGTGAAATCTCAGGGTCTAGCTTGTGAATATTCAGCCAACAACGGTTGGAGATCTTGGGTGAGGAGGAAAATAAAATCCTTGCTGTGGGTAAGGAGGTAGACTTCTCCCATCTCGATCCTCAGAGACTTTTCCTCTGTCTGTATATGTAGAAATTACACATGTTTTAAGAATGATTCTCCGTGGTCGAAATAGTCAAAACCATGGTTATAGCTTAAAATAATCAAAACATGGTTATAGTGAGGTGTGCAGGGATGGAAGAGAGTACATTTAACCAATTGTGTTTCTATTCGTTATCTCTTTGCCAACAGACCCTAGCTTTGGTACTGTTTTGATACTATTTCATAGCTGACAGTGACCAAGAGACAGGCACTACTGTTTTCCTTCCCATATCAAGCACGATAGAAAAGTGAACCATCCAAGATAACAAAGTAAAAAGTTAAGGGAGCTTGAGAAATGGTTAAATCTATGTTGCCATCTACCTAGGAATACAGTCTCCTCCATATTAGGCTTCTCTTTCCCACAAAATGGACCTGATTGTCTTCTGTCTCCATAAGTAGTTATCTCAGCTTTTATGTTTTTTTTTTCTTAATCACAGTCTTAAATTTATGTTTTACAATTCCATTTTTGTTTTAGATTCAAGGTATACGTGTGCAAGTTTCTTACAAGGGTATATTGTGTGGTACTGAGGTTGGAGCTTCTGTTGCTCTCATTAACCTGCAGTGAACCTAGTATCCAATAGTAGATTTTTCAGCTCAAGCCCGACTCCTTTTCTCCCTCCTTTTGGAGTCCCCAGTGTCTAGTATATTCACATTATTATGTTTATTTGAACCCAAGTTTTAGCTTCCATGTATAAGTAAAAACATGCAGTATTTGGCTTACTATTTCTGCATTAGTTTGCTTAGGAAAACCACCTCCAGCTGCATTCACCTCTTTGCTGAATTTTTTCATTCAAGTCATAAGTTGTTTCTCTAATTTTGTTATTTATTTGTGCTCTATTCTATCCACCTGAAATTTCCTAAGGTTATTATTTTGAATTCTTTGTGGATATTTTATAAGTTTCCTTTCTTCATGATCTTTTGAGTAATTGAAACACAAATTGAAAACAATATTGTGTTTCTTTGGAAGTAATTTTTTGTTGTTTTATTATGTTTTTTTGTGTTTCTACATTGACATATGCACAAGTGGTCAGGCAGTCATCTCTTTCAAGTTTATGGAATAGCTTTGGTAAGGAAATGTTTTCCTGATATTGGGTTCCAGGGTGCCAGTTGAGTAGGATCTATTGACTTTGGTTCTATGTGAATGTATTATTGTAGTCTCTGTGTAGTTTCTTTAGCTATAGTCCACAGCGGTGATGGCTATGTGTGTGTCAGTGGTGTAAGCTGTAGGAGCATCTGGTGGCAGTGTTGCAGCTTCATTGGGGATAGTGTACTGGACTGGTTCTCAGGCCAGAGTTGTATAAACATTATTGTGCACCCAGAACCTTGGCCTGAAAAACAGCCTAGTGATCCCACAACCTGCAAGCTAGTCCTCAAGTGCCAGCTGTTGACACTATGTTTTTTTTTTTTTTTTTTTTTTTGGAGACGG